>CAODLS010515133.1:0-18774 GCA_948243855.1 Flueggea neowawraea
TACTTTGGTTACCTTTCACGTACGTGTTGTTGTCTGACGTACGTGATATGTTTCTTGCGTACGTGTGTTTACTTCCTTTGAGTTCCAGTAGCTTCTGTTTCAGCATCTGGTAGAACTCACGTACTTTAGGCTTCACAGACGTACGTGACTTTTGTTTGACGTACGTGAATCTTACTTCAGATCAAATTCTGCAGTTTGTTCATCATCAAAACTTTAGAGAAGTCTCAATGTTGACTACCCTTGGTCCAACAGGTATTGTGTAAAATAATCATCATACTATTTTTGAATTGATATATACGTATTATGTATCCCTCATTGTTTCTTATATGCACTACTGCATGATTAATTGTTTTTGATTTAAAGCTGGTAGAAAGTCTACTTTGAAATTTATTATGTTTTTGTAATGAATGTTTTTGGTTGGATTTTTGATGGTTTCTAAAATAAATTTTATACTTTAATATTTATTATGGTTTCAGCAGTAAATCCTCTGTTTTAGATTTAAGATATTTCTTAAGCATTTAATTGTTTTTGGATTAAATGTATTTTTGGAAAAATACTACGTTTAGTATTTTACGATGTTTCGCTAATAAACGTTTCGGTTGAACGTTTGATTTATTGAATAAACAAGATGTATGTTCGACATGTTGTCTGATTGGATATTTTTAAATAAATATCAGTATATGTTTTTGATAAACTATTTAGATACAGGAACGCTTTTGTTATAGAGATAAACGTTACATTTGGTATACCAATATGAAAGCCCAGCTACCAGGGTTGCCGGTAGCAATTTTTTTTTGAAGGGGAATGTTTTGGCTACTTCAGATTTTGAAAACTAAATATTTTATTCAAAATAAATATTTAGCAAATCAGTATAACTATTCGTTGCTTTCTTTGTTTGCGAAACATTTCAAAATGAATTTCGAAAAGTATTGTTCTATATATAATGTGTATACGTATGCACACTTATATCTGCATGTGACATTTTCGAACCGTTTTCAAAACAGTCTTTGTTAGGCACTTACTAGACGATCTGGAGTGATGTTTCCTTACTAGGATTCTTACCCCTTTTGTTTCTGTCTATGTTCCTGTATTCGTTATTGCAGGTGATTTTGGTTGATTGCGACTTATTAGCATTCAACACCTGGTGAGGCATTTCTGCAGTTGCAGTCAATGCCCTTTTATTCCGGCCCAATTAATTATTTTGTTATTAGCTCCAAACCGATTAGATTGTGAGTGTATGTTTTGGAAACTTATTTGGTATTTAATCAAGATTTATTATTTATCAGATATATTGTTATTATTGTTTAAACTTTTATGTTTCAAACAATATTTGGATTTCTACTTACTACTTATCAAAAATGATTTCGGTATTGTTTTCAATATTATGGTTTAGTTATGTTTTTTAGGTTTGTGCGAGATGGGTCGGGCTTCTACATACGGTCCATCTCGTACGCCGGTCATGGGCCCGAGATTGAGTCTTGACAACGGTATTCTTCCGCCACAAGTGAAATCATCCAATAATACATAATGAGGTACTTTCATTTAAAAAAAATAATTTGAATTAATTCACTTGTACTTGTATTAAATCATTTGCAGTTCTATTAATTTACTTATAATTAATAATTATTATTGTAGTTCTAAAAACATTGTACATCAAAATTCAAATAAATAGTACTACTACTAATAGCATTTTCAAATTTGAAATAACATAATTTACATTTTATTTGTGCAAATTTCCCCTAAAAAGAGATAGAAAAATATCATTACTAAAGCAAAAAATATAACGGGATAAAAATTAATTACAAAATAAAAAAAAAGTCAAACTAGAATTGAAACTAACGATTTAACCAGTCAAACTTTAAACCGACCTGAAACCGAATCAAACTATAAAACTACAGTTTAGTTCTGATTTCCCTTTCTAAAAATCGGAACCTGCGGTTCCTGAACCGTTAATATATCCGTCCACTCAACCCTAAGCGCACGCCTCACCCCGCAGCAGCACCCACACCCTTTTCGCCTCTTCCTCTCGGCTCTCACTCAAACAATCCTAGCCGCACCCGCCCATCCTTCTGTGCCGCCGTTCTTTGAATCCATCATCCCTCTCCGTCCGCCGCTCTTCCTCATTCAAACACTCTAAACCCTAGCCGCAACCACCCATCCATCTTCGACGCGCTCTTTCGAGCCACCAGCCCTTTCCGCCCACGGCTTTTGTTGCTCGCTCTTCCTCTCTTTGCTGTCTCTCTCGGCCGAACTCTGTCTCTCGTCAGTCTCTCTCTCTTGGCCGCTCTGTCTCTCGTCGATCTCCCTTCCTCACTGCACAAACCTAAGGTATTTCAGATTGTCGATCTTTGAGGATTATGGGTTTGTTTTGTTGTTTGGTTTAGGTTTAATTTCAGTTCTCTACTACTATTTCACTTGATTTTCTTGATTATGGTTGCTTGATTTAATTTTAGGTTTAGGTTGATTTAATTTCAGGTTTAGGTTGCTATTGTTCTGGTATAATTTCGGTTCTGTCTCTTTTGTTTTGATAATAGCTCAGAGAATGAAACTCAACAATTGTTGAAGGTTTAATGGAATTGCAATACATGGAGAATTCAACAAAAAATATCTCTTTTGTAGTAACCAGATTCAGATGAGCTTCTTCAATTACTAAGCTCGAATCGAGCTCCATTACATGGGCTTATTAAATGTAATCGAAATTCAGTAAATTATGATCAAACAAAATCCAGTAAATTATTAAATGTAATCGAACACATAACAAAAAAGTAATCAAAATCCAGTAAATTATGATCAAACGGGCTTATTAAATGAAAATTTCTAATAAATGCAAAACAATGAAAGGGTTCAAATGTGCAAAGTTTTAGAACAATGTAATCACATATCAATTTCTCAATCTTTCTTATCCTCTTTTTATGCAAATAGTAGTGTTTCGATCCCATTCACACCGAAATTGGAATGACAACAATTTTCAGACTTTACTTCTCATTCAACAAAAGGCAAGGAAAAATATAAAGTGACAAGTTTTCCCTTTCCACATTCTAAATTTTAGGTTTTTGGTTGAAAACTTAATGTGCAACACAAGAATTATTAACAGGAAAACTCTTATATATACATAATGCAATGCATGTGCACACAAATCTTGCAACAAAACCATGCAGCAGATTTGATTTGTATTTACGAATAAAAGATGCCGAAATCTCTCAACTGATTGAAATTATAATATGAGATAAATTCATAAGACTCATCGCTGCAATTTGAACTTAAGACTTTAACAGTCTTCAGTTAAACCCCTAAAACAAACAATGCAACGAACAAATAAGAAGATAAAATATGAAATTACAAAAAAAAAGTGAATTTTTCAGAGAACTTAATTATTCAACAGATTACCTTCTTGTGGTGGAAAGAATTAATCGTGAGTTGTGTCACATAATACCTCAGCTCCTATAATAGGCAATAGGCCCTCATTGTCGACTGACGAAATTGGTAAACAAAGACACACTGAAGAACATATTAAGGAGAAATATTAAGGAAAATATTGTGGTGGAAAGAATTAATCGTGAGTTGTGACACAGAATAACTCAACTCCTTCAGTAGCCAACTGGAGTGAGAGGCATGGTGCTGCTGCGGCAGAGAGCTGTTACCACGCTGCCAAAGCTGATGCAAAGTCTCCGCAAAGAATCTCCAAAGTCCACTACCTTTCATGGAATGAATCGATCTTTACCATCTCTGAGACGCACCTTCTCTCTCTATGATCAGATTAATCTGATCGACAATGTCCCCAAGGACCAACTTCGCTTTCAGCGGTACTTTATTTTTATTTTCCTACTTTAATATTATTGGATTGTTCGTAATTTCTAATTGACGTGAAAAAATCTAAACCTGTATAGATATAGTGAGACGGGATTCACAGTGAACGGTGTGGAGTATGAAGGTAGCTTGCTTTGTGTTGGCAACTTGCTCATGTCTTGGACTCCTAATTCTTTTTCCCAAGTCACTCCCGAAAGGTTTTTTTTTCCTTATATCTCACCAGTTTCGGATTTCTTTTATTATATTATTGGCTATTTTTAAAACATCATGATAAGCTTATGCTTTCAAACAACTTTGTTGACACTTTCTTCAATCTGTTTCAGTATTAGTTTCATTGTTGGATGCTATACTTTTTCTATTAACTTGCTGAGAATTTCTTCTTGTGTATTCCATCTTTCAAGTTTTGTGGGCTATATTATTTTCCATTTTAAGCTACACAGTGGATATGGCTTTTTATGCTCCTTCTCACACTTCCATTCTTTCTTTTTTTTTTTTTTTTTTATATGATGCAGTTTATCTATCTTTCAAGTTGTGAGGCCGATACCAGGTGAGATTTCCATTAACATCAAATGCACAATTAATCTAAAATTATATTTTTTTGCTTGTAGGCCTAGCATTACATTTTGATATTCTTTTTAGGCTTAATGAATTTGGTATGCCAGCTTAAACTGCCTATCATAATCTCAAGATATCTCCTCTACATGCTAATAAGTTCACTTTATTGCAACTGAATCCATATTTTATCTTGTTGTGGACAGTTATTGTATTTGAAATTTTGAGAAAGTTCACATTATTTGGTAGAAGGACCCTTTCCCAATGCCTTTCATGGTTTGTTTGAAAACCTTCCAGCAACTTAATGCCATCTTAGGGCTCCTTATTAATTCATCGTCTCCTTGCCAAATGATTGTCTTAGACATTTGTGTTTAATCGTTTGTGTTGATACATATGGCTATGTGGTGGTGCGCTTTAAAGGCATTTCTTTGTCTACAAGAGACTGACATTTTTTCTCCTATTGAAGAGGTGTCTCTTTCTTCATCATTTTGCTTGTAAGATCTGTTTAAAATATAAAATAGTACAACATCCACATCAACAAAATGATCAACATGGCATAATCCTAGATGCAATTAATCACTAATGATATATGTATCGAAATTATGTGGGATTGAAAAAACTATGATGATATTTCTTTTGCACTGTTGCGTATGTGGAATTGCAATTATTTGTAATCTTGTTTGTGTTGTATTTTACTGTGTAGCTTCATCATATCAATTATTTTGGCTCGGGGAACAGTTTCCCTGTTAATGTCTGAAATATTTGATTATTTTATTTCAGAGATTTTGATCCTTGGATGTGGAAAGTACATTCAACCAGTAAACCTTGAACTGAGAAACTTCATTCGATCTACTGGCATGAAGTTAGAAGCAGTTGACTCGGTATTGTTTTTATAGTTTTTCATCTTTATCAATATGATTATGGATTTAGTTTTTGTGATTGCATTTCTGCGTAAAAAATATAACTTCTAATTATGAACCTTTATGTTTCAAAAATTGGATTAATTTTAGAAAAATGACATTTTTAATTGTTTGTATTACATGTGCATTTGTTTCTGCATATTTATTGTACCTGGTGGAAGTGATAGGTTGTATCTGCATATAGTACACTGATCAAGTTGCATTGTTTAAATGATTTGTTTCTAACTTATCCTCCAATTTTGTACTACTGTGCTCTTGTTAATTGTAGAGGAATGCCATATCAACTTTCAACGTACTGAATGAGGAAGGACGAATTGTAGCTTCTGCTCTTCTACCATATGGAGTTACTTCATGATCAATGATTTCCAATGTACTCCTGCATTAGCTTCTGGTGTCAAAATTCTTGACCTGTTTATGCATTGGGAAGTTGATAAGAGATTGCAGTCTTCTACATAGGCTAGTGTTGACCAACTTATAGCATTGTCAACGGGCACTGTGTCTATGTGTCGTTTTTCATTCATGTTTTAACAATTGTGTCGTTTTTCATTCATGTTTTACCATATGGGCATGCCAAATATATAGCCATTGAAGTTTGAGTCTGTTTGTGGGATGGTAAGGCCTACAAATTTTATTTTTCCTGGCTGAATCTGTGTTGATTTGTACTCGATGAAAGATGGCACTATTACTACAACTCGGGGTATCATATGGTTTTGTTATTACAAGGGTTAAAACCTTTGCCGTCCTAGTTAGATATTAGAATTTACTCTTCGGTCTTTCACGTTTTCAAAAGCTCCTCTGCTCTGAGATTTTGTGAAATTGTGAGCTGTTAGTCCCTATTTACAAATTTCGTTAATTTTGTAGCGCTAAGCTTTGCTGATGGGGTGTCAAAATTTAAATAAAAAAAATTAATGTCTGATTTACCCCTCACCTAAAAAAACCTGTCTGACACAATTGACCCAATTTAAGATCAAAATAAACCATTGAAAACCAACCAAACCTCACACTCCAAAAAAATAAACAAATCCAATCAACTCTACTCTCAAAAAACAACAAATTCATTTAGAAAACCAATATCAACCCAACTAAACCAAAAAAATTAAATCAACCCCCAGAAATTTAAACCAACCCTAAATACCCAACCGAACTCACCCATTTTTTCCTCTCTTTTAATAAGATTGAACCGAAGTCAACCAAACAAACCTTAACCTAAACCCAAAAAACATCCAACCAAATGTGGACCCTTTCTTCTTCACTATCTTCCTCATCCCCAGGGTCGGCACAGAGGTCGAAAAGACCACCATTACAACACCACGATCTTCGTCTTGCAAAACCAAGCCATCGTGTGACTTCTCAGTAGAGGAGGAGACTCTATCGATGGATTTGGAAGAGATCACCTCGTCGAAACCCTTGGAGCTTGCGTTGATAGAGAGAGGAAGCGATAAGAGGGAGACGAGAGGAAGGGACTTGATAGATCATCTGTTTTCAGAAGGCAAAAAAAAAGAGAGAGATGAAGGAACAAGGGAGAGGAGGAAAAAATGAGAGAAAGATAGAAGTAGAAAGGGAAACAAAGCTTGAGAATTGGACCTGCAAGACCAATTTTGTGAAATGCGGGGGGATTATTCTCTTTCCAATTCAGTGTTGGTTTTTTATGGATTTTCATTTTTTCTTCTTCCAATTGTTATCTGATCCTAATTGGCTGCATTTAAGAGATGGATTTTAACCTTTGATTTGTCATAATAATCTTATGTTTTTTGATTTTGGAGATGGCAGTGGTGGGTGGTGGTGGTGATGATGAGGACTGGTGAGATGGTGGTGGCTGGGTGGATTTGGCAGTGAGTGACAAATGGGTTAACATTAGATAGGGTTGGTGAGGGTTAGTTCACTATCAGACAATGCTTTTTTTTTTCCCCAAAGTGAACCTTGGATGCCATGTGGCATCCATTGCAACACGTGGCATGGACAAAGTGCGTTTCTTATTTGTAATTGTCTAATAAGAGAGAGAATGTCAAGAGAAATTTAAAGATATAAAAATTGAGAAGAAAAGATAAGCGTAAAAAAACTTTTTATTAAAATTTGTTAAATTTAATTGATAGAGATTAACGGTTTACAATTTTACAAAATCTCTAAAGATGTAAAAGAGTCTTTTGAAATGTGAGGGACTAGAAAATAGATTATAATATCTAATCGGGACAAAGTTTTTAACCCTTATTATAAAAACCGGAGTTCTGTCCATTATAAAGTTTTTTTTTTACCAAATGTCCATTATAAAGTTAAAAGGCAAATATTTGCGGTAGTGTTATGGTTCGACGACATGCTAAAATATTGAATTTGATAAATGGCTATTCTACTTGTGATCCACGTTTGAGTGGTTGTAGAGCTAGAATAAGACTAATTATTTATGGAGCTAATTATGCGAGCTACCATAATTAAATATTGAATTTGATAAATGGTAATAATATGTTTTTGAATTTTACAAATGTAAATACGTTCAATTTCTTTTTGCAAATGCCAAAAATTTTTAAATTGAATCTCAAAAATATCAAATTCAATTAGATAAACTCGATCTTCTTTTCTTCATTTTCTCAAATTTTTTCTCTCTCCTTGTTTTCTCTCTTTTCTGTTTTCTCTCTTCCTCCCTTTCTCCTCCAAACCCTAGCCACTCATCTGTCTCTTTCGTTGTTTTTCTCTCTTTTTCCCCTCTCTCTCTTCCTTGTTTCTCTCTCCTATTGTCACACTATCGTTTCGATTTCTCTCTCACACTCTCGTTTCTCTCCTCTCCTTCTCTCATCTGTCTCTTCCTCTTCTTATCCTCTCCTTCCTCTCTCTTCCTCTCTCTCATCGCCAAACCCCAGTCACCTTCTCCTTCTCCTCTATGGAATCGAAGCCTTGGAATTGCGTCGAAGTCGTGGATCTGGAGTGGTTGGTGTTGTGAATGGTGCCTTCCTCTCGCCTAAGCCTGGCGGATATGGAGTTGTTTAAGTTGTGAACGACGTCTCATCTCATCGCGGATCGAACGTCTCATGTCTCGCCTTCACATCACAGATTTGGAATGGTGTGAATGGGTAAAGAAGATGTTGACTGACGAAAAATGTTGCGATATGCGAGTGGAGCTGGAGATGCAGCAGTGGCTAGGGGTAGGACCTTAGCCGCTGCATTCTGTTTATTTAGAGAAAAAAAAAAAAGAAATATTTGATTGAACTTGTTTTGGTCGACGACAAAAAAATTATTGAATGGGTTTTGACGTTGTCGTCGACGGATTTTGATTTAGCGTTGGTGTTGGCGGCAGTGGACACATAAGATTGATGTTGTGTACATCTTTAAAGACCTTTTGTATACCTTTGTAGACTATAGCGTACAACTTTGAAGACTTTTTATATATCTTTGTAGACCTTTGTATACGTATACTTCCGTATGCTAAATTGATAAAAATTAAATAAATTAATTTGTTCCAAATATCCATATATAATTAAAAAAATTATTACACTGAAAATTCATTAAATCAACTTTCATATTAAAAAATTTATGAACTTTCTTTTGAACACTTTTGTACACTATTGTAGACCTTTTGAAAAAACTCAGACTTTTTTTGCTAAAATCATTTTCTTGCAAAACAAAATTCTCGCGAAACTATAGCGATTTATCACGAGAATGACATTTTAAGATTGTGTTTATTTGTGCTAGCATTTTTTATAGTTAGAAACTTAGATGAAATTTGTCAAAACCATTTTTTTTTTTCTGATAAAAGTGTGATTTCCCCTTATTCATATTAATAATCATCCCTGAGGCACATTATCATCCATGAGGTGAATTACATTATCATCTCTGAGGTAATTTATAATATCTAATTGCGCCATTGAGTTTTCAAAATACTCATATTGTGTCCCTGACTCTTAATGTCGTCAACTCAGAATAGCAAAACACATCAGTTTTGATGACATGGCATATGGGACACATGCCAACATGATTGTAATGACTAGAAAAGCTGATATGTCTTGTTAATATGAGCTAATGGCATTAACAAGTAAGAACACAATAGAAGCCTTTAAAAAACTCAGTGACATAATGAAATATTATGAATTATCTTAGAAACAATAATGCAATTACCCTAAAAGAAATCGATCATGTCGCCATGAACGGGCAGTCGTTTATTTATAGGACAGGGTTAATGACATTGACGTTTTAACAAGTGTTGTGGTTGAATCATGAATGTGGGACGGGGGAATGACGAATGATGGGCGGAGAAACAAAAATCTGAAAGTCCAGAAACCAAAAAAAAATCAACTAGGGATGGCAATAGGTAGGGTATACCAATACCCTTACCCATACCCGTAGTTTATGTTATGTACCCATACTTTACTCGTACCCGTGCGGGTGACAAAAATTATTACTCGTACCCTATCCACAGGGTAATTGTTTACCGGTAGGATACCCATTTACCCGTGGTTTAAATTTAATTGATTAACTTAACAAATAATATACCATCAATTTAGAATAATAGATTAGAAAAATACCCGAAATAATATGAAATATTATATTCACACAACATAATATAAAAGTTATAATTTATAACTAATGTAGTTAATGAAATAGTAATGTGATAAGTTATCACTTGAAATTTCTAAATTGCATTTTCACGGACTTGTCTAAAACTTGTTTAGGTTTTGTCTAAACTCTGTTTATATTTCAGACTTTTTAAAAACTTCTTTATAACTTGTTTATACGTTGTTTATATGTTGCTTATAGGTTATTTATATGCTATCTATATATTATATATATGTTGTTTGTATGTGTTATATATATTTATATGTTGTATATATGGTATGCACAAGTTACAAACATAGTATAAACAAGTTATAAAATTAATACTTGTATGTTCTGCATCTCTGTAAAAGATATAAAATTTACAAACATAGAATAAACAAGTCATAAACATAGTATATGCAAGTTAAAAATATAATATAAACAAATTGTAACACTAATATTTGTATATTTTGCATCTTTATAAAAGATGTACAAGTTAGAAACATAACATAAATAAATCATAAACATAACATAAACAAAGTATATACAAGTTACAAATATAATATAAACAAGTTGTAACACTAATATTTGTATGTTCTGCATCTTTGTAAAAGATATACAAGTTAGAAACATAACATAAACAAATCATAAACATGGTATATACCAGTTACAAACATAGTATAAACAAGTTATAAAACTAATACTTGTATGTTCTGTATTTTTGTAAAAGATATACAAATTACAAACATAGCATAAACAACACCTTAATTTTTTAAAAATAGAACAACACCAATAGAATATCAACAATATCCCAACAATATATAAACAAGAGTTGGTAAATTTAAAAATATACATTTGTAAATTTGAAAAAATTGAAAAGTGAAAATGTAATATACAAAAGTGGGTAGTACAAAATAAATATTGTAAAATATCGTAGGTGTATTGTGTAAAAACCAGTATATGTAATACATATGTGTGTGTATGTGTGTATACATATATAATATATATGTGTATGTATATATGTTTGTGTATGTACATATATATAATACATATATATAAATACATAACGTATTTATGTATATGTATTATATATATATGTGTGTGTGTATGTATTATATATATGAATATATGTATTATATATATGTAGTGGGTATGGGTAACGGGTACGAATATTATCTAACGAGCAAGCGTACGAGTACGGGTAGGGTATTCTTATATCTATACTCTACCTATATCCGCACAATAAAATACTGATATTACCCGTACTTGTACCCATATCCAGTCAAAACAGGTAATACCCGCGTTAACTGATTACAGATAAAATTGATACCCGTCGGATAGATTATAAATTGCGATTTCTAAAATCAACTGATCCACTGGATCCTTCAAGTGGTTTATGATTCGAGTGAAAAGGCAAGAAATGATATTACAGTTCTTTTCTAGCTCAACTTTGTATTCTTGGGTTCTTATCCCTCTTCTGATAATCACAGCTCTCAAGCTGATTAGCAGAGCGATTTAGTAATGGCGTCTCTGCTTCAGCCGTCCACAACTTCCACTTCTCTTCTACACTCTTCTGGTTTCGTCTCCAAGGAGCCTCTGTTTCCTTCTCAAATTCCACTCCGACGTGGCACCGTGAGAAGTCTCTTCTCATGTCCAACCAATTTTTTATTTGAATGAAAACTATATGCACTGGTGATGAAGGAGGGTTTTATGGTTAGTGGAGGTGTAATGTGGTGGAACCCCTCAAGTCCGACAGCGGAAAGCCAATCATCCCACTTCTTACCGCTGAACTCTCATTCCCAAACTTCTTGGCTTCCACCTCCGCCCCAACCACTATCCTTTTTCAAGGTCGTGGCTGTGATGTTTATCTTGTACAACCTACATGTTCTCCTGCCAATGAGAATCTCATGGAGCTTCTCATCATGATTGATGCTAGGGTTTCTGCCAAGAATATTACTGCTGTCATTCCTTATTTTGGCTATGCCGGGGCCGATAGAAAGGTGCAGCTCAATTTTGCAAAAGGTTTTCTTGATGAACCGTTTTTACCTTTGTACTTATTCCCTATTTGTGTTCTAGGATGTTTCTATTTCATAATGGCACTTGGAGTCGTCGGTTTTAAGCAAAATTTCTTCTACATTCACTAACTTCATCTCTCTCTGTTTCAGACTCGGGGGCGTGAATCTATTGCAAACTTAATTACAGAAGCAGGTGCAGACCGTGTTCTGGCTTGTGATCTTTATTCTGGCCTATCCATGGGGTATATTGACATTCCTGTGGATCATGTGTATGTTCAGGTAAGAAATCCATTCTTCACTTTTATGCTACTTAGACACATGGATGTGGGTTTCACATGACGGTTGGATGTCATATCTGGATAGATGTGGGTGGAGGCTTCAGTAGTTTAATGTTTAATGCTAAACTAATGAATCTGTTACTTATATGGTGCTTCTTTTTCTAGTTGCACAATGCACACTCACAGAAAAAAGTGCAAAACAAACAAAATTTCAGTTACGTAATTCTTTTTTCTTTGTTTTTACTTGTTCTGTTCATAATCACTTCAAAAAACAAGTGATACAAGTAAAAATTCAGTAGTTTTAGTCCTTTGAATTTATTCTTTTAGCACTGCAGCCTGTGATACTCGACTACCTTGCCAACAAGTACATTTGTTCTGATGACTTGGTTGCGGTCTCCCTGTGGCGTTGCTAGAGATTGTGCCTTCGCCAAGAAACTGTCAGTTGAACTCTAGCTATTGTGGATAAAAGACGTCATGGACACAATGTTGCCGAGGTAAGGTATATATGCTGCTTTTCTATTGTGTCTTGTATCATAAAATTAGTGGAATTCCTATTTGAAATGTCCTCATGGAAAATCTATTTTTCAGCACCTACGCGCAAGTTTATGACTTTATGTGCATAAATACTAATATAATATTAGATTTCAAACTTTACGGGTACTTGAAAATTTTTACAAATTTCCAACATCATGAGTGTTAAAAAACCTTACAATTACTCAATAAAATAACAAAAATGTGTTACAAAGCTCTCTTAAAAGGATTTGCAAACCTAAACTCAAAAAGAGAAACTATCTTAAAACAAGTAGAATGACAAGATCAGCTTTAGAAAGAAACAGGAAAACAGAGATCAATACTGTACTTTTTTTGAATTTATTGAGATCTATTTATAGCTAAAGATGTCTAGAAATTGTTGTATAAGATTTGGAGCCGTTGAAAAAGATTTTATGATCGTTGATGCCTTTTGAATTAAAATTGCCAGCGTTAATTGTTTTTCGAATAGAAGTTTTGATAGAACTTCTAACCCCACTACATTTTCTGCTGCATTTCTTAACATAGCTGCCATTATAAAATTTCACCAGGATTCTCGATCCAAACTTGTTTTTACTGAATTTTTATTGAAAATTTCAATTTTGGATAGAACATCTTTTCAACATTCACAAGTGGTCAAATTTCTTTAGGACTAGATGAGCACCTGCGCTTTGTTGCAGATTTTATTTTTTAAAAGCTACTTATTTTTTATAAAAATAATAATTATATTATAATTATATAAATATTCAAAATAATCTAAAAACAAAAAATTATTAAATAAATTTGTAACAATTATATAACTTTACGAAAAATTTTAGGGTGAATTATTATTTTGTTCTTGTACTATAGTGTATTAGCCATTTTCATCTTTCATTTTTAAAAAGCCTTTTATTTCGTCCTTGCCGTTAGAGGCTGTTTGTTAACATTAACAGAAAGTATTAAAAGACATTTCTATCCTTTCAACATCTCAGACCCAATTAACATATCATCTCTTATTTCTCCCTAATTCTATCTCACCTCTCACCCTTTCTTTACTCTTTCTCTCTCCGTCTCTCACTCTCTCTCTCCCCCTTTCTCATGGTCTCTCTCCGACTACGCCACTCCCTCCCCTCTGACCTCTTTTCCCTCTCAGCCTCTTTCTCTCTCAGTCTCACTCCCCATCATTGTGGCTCCCTCTCTCTCTTACTCCCTCGGCCCCTCTCTCCTTTCCAGCCTCACCCTTATCTCTGCCTCCCACCAGTCCCTAAACCTCAGAAATCAAGATCCAATCTTACGCTCTCTCCCCATCATGTTTCTCTTTCCACGAACCAAACCTCCTCCATCGAAGTGTTTCTGCTACTCCAAGGGCTCTTCTTTCACCCACTCCCACTATGCCACGTCACTATGCTTTTCCTTCCTCTGCCCTCCCTGCTTCGACCCTTTTTTCTCCTTCGTTCGCGTCCCCGACAATGGCGCTATCGACGAGAAATTGGCTTCTATTTTGCTCTGCGTCGCAAAGTGAAGAAGATGTTGAGTTTGCTGATTTGTTGTTTTCGTTGTGTGTGTGTGTTGTGATTGATTGGAGAAGAGAAGAAGATGTTGAGTTTGTGTGTGTTGTGATTGATTGGAGAAGAGAAGAAGATGTTGAGTTTGTTGATTGAAGGCAAAACTGGGTTCTGTTATTTTGAATCGAGAAATGGTGGAGGCGGAGAAAGAGCGGTTGACGGCGGTAGCGTTTGGGTTGTGAGAAGTGACTGGGTTTTATGTTTCAAGATGAAATGCAGCGGTTTGGGTTGTGAGAAGTGATTGGATTTTTTATGTTCCATTTCCTTTTCAATTTTTCGAATGTCAAATTGAAAATGAGTATGGGATTGATTGTTGATTGATGATTTTTTTGTTGATTTCTTATTTCACTTACAATGGATTCTATTGCAACCAGTTTACTCCAAATTTTTTAAAAAAAAAACTCAAAATGTGGACTGAGAATTGAAGTGCATGGTGAGAAACTAAAAGAGATGTAAAGCCAGAACTAAAAGAGATAGGAATTAATTGTTGATTGGTGATTTTTTTTTTCAACACTTTGGTTATTGTTGATTGAGTGAATTTTTGTTTTGAGCTTCTTAGTTTTGATTGAGAGAGAGACCGAGAGAGATACTAGTAGAGACAGAGAGAAGAAGAAGACAGAGAGAGATGAGATGGAAAGGTAGAGAAATTAAAGAAAAAGATAAAAATGAGGGTATTATGGTCATTATGGCCACATGGCATGCGTCCCACATGCCAACTCAGCAGCGATGACGTATTCCATTAGTTTTTAGAAACGGCCTCTAATGACAGAGATGAAATATGAGACTTTTCAAAAGTGGAGGATGAAAACGACTAATAAGCTATAGTATAAGGATGAAATAGTAATTCACCCAAAATTTTAAAACACAAATTATTAGATAAATTTGTAACAATTATGTAACACTACAAAAAAAATTGAAACATTTATTTGAATACTACATTAATATATGTGTAAATATATGATTGTCTTCTAGGTCACATATAAGAATTTTCAAAACAAATCTACACCCAACTCGATAATTGTCGTAACTAAAATTCATTAAACTATAATTAAAACACAAAAAAAATAAAAATTTGCAGATTTTGATTCTTATTAACTCAATACACCATAGTATATGCATTCACAATTTGGGTCACAATTAAAACACAAAAGAATTATATATTAAATTTACCATTATTGTTAAAAACAATAACAACACTTGCTCCAACTATTAATCAAGCATTGTGAGACTTCATAATTTATATAACCATTTATAAATAAGCATAATGATTAAAATTAACACAAACAATTTGAAAAAAAAAAGTTAGTATCAATAGTATATTTTCAACAAAATAACTCCATTTCAAAAAAAATCCCCTAAATTAAATTTGAAATTTTTTGGCATATTTTGTTCAATATTTCAACTTTATTCGTATGGTCTGCGATTCGACCTTAATGATTTTACTTTGTTACTCCTGGATTTTTTTTGTTGTGTCTCATCTCTAACCTGAATTACAGGATATGGCAAGACGATTCAATTTTCTTGGTAATGCAACCCCCGCTAAGGAGACTTGGTACATTAAGGCTCAAATAATCCAATTATGGCAAGTACCAGAATATAACTGCAATGATCAAATTAACAGGATAAAAGTTGTTTTGCAGGACAAAAAGGAATGAAACCTTAATTATAGTTTTTTTAACTAAACATTGTATATTGATTTATTATTTGCGTTTACTAATTCAGGATGTTAAAATTCAAGTCGTGGTTAAAAAATGTTTGGTGGATAGGTTTGAACCGAAACTTAAGGAAGGAAAGTGTTATTATTTCCAAAATTTTGTTGTTGCACAGAATAGTGGCCAATTTAAGGCCACAAGACATCTATACATTATCAAGTTTGTCTTTTCAACATCCGTTAGAGAATTAGAATGTCAGCCCATCAACAATTTGAGTTTCAATTTCTCATCCTTCGGTGAGATCCTTGCACTATCAGCTGACTATTCATTTTTAATGGGTAAGTGTTTTTCCATACTTTGACTTTAAAATATTGGTTTTGAAATATTTTTATAAGTTAATAATTTTTCTTAATATTTTAACAGATTTCATAGGATGAGTTACTACAGTTGGTAATACACGAATTTCAAATACAACAGGAATAGAGAAAAAGATGGTGAACGTTGAACTTTCTGATTTGCGGTAAGTTTAAATTTTTTAATCCGTTTTTAACGAAGTCAGTCAATTATTTTTGTATTAGTAATTAGATTGGTCAGTTTTGTAAATTTGAATTTTTTTGGAAGTAACAATACTATGACTTGCACTTTATCGGACGAATGTGATGCCCAAATCACTGAGTTCACCGATGCAAATACTTTACCAATTTTCATGGTTATGTGATTCGCAAAAATAAAAGTTTGGGATGATATAACTTTAAATTTTATAATTAATTAACTTCTATACATTTATTAGTTCTATTGTATTAAGCTCTTTTGGTTAGCATGTGTGAATTACAATATTTTTTATTATTTAAAAGCAAAATTTATGCCTCTGATGCTATGTATTGTTCGAGATTGTATTTCAATTCTCCAATTCGAGAGGTTGATGAGTTTAAGAAGAGGTATGAAATTTTTCTTTGTTTTTTTAATCATTAATTAGTTTGCGTACAATTTGTATATTTATCGCTAAACTATTTAATTTTGTGAAGTATTGACAACGGTAATGAAGGCTCCTCACATTTGAGTCATTTGTCGACTGCAAGTAAAAATTCTGTTTTCTTTGACTTCCTGCACATTTAGTGGAACACATGGGATGAAAGTAAGAAGGTAAATAGTTTCATTTCATATGGAAATATGGTGGTTATTTTAATATTAAGTTTGCATAAGAATTAATTTAACATTTGTATGAAATAGGTGTGCTTCTGCATTGTCATTGCAACAATATTGCGCATTGAGATGGAACACAATTGGTTTTACAATGGATGTAATAATGCAAGAAGATGGTCCAAACTGAGGGAAACGAATTTTATTGCATAAAGTGCAAAGAGGACATCAAATTCATCGTTCCATGGCATGTTATGGATTGATCTTCAATATTTAGATTAGTAATCTAAGAATAATGACATAAATCACTATTTCAAAGCTGATCGATACTAGATCGTAATATTTTTTCTTTGATGTTGTTCATAACTAAACAATCATGAATGGTAATAGTTTCTAGATGTTATATTTCATTACTAATTAAATACTTATTTGTAGTTTCGAAGTTCAAATTCGTGTCATGGACGATGTTTCTAGTGTGTCGTTCGTACTGTTTTCTTACCAAATGATTGATAAGACTGTTGCACAACTTAGAGAAGATGTGACCCTGGTAAAATCAGTAATCACATTTGGAAGTGTCATCTCTGAATAGGCGGGTGATCCAGACAATTTTTCGGAAGATTACAAGAAATTCACTTTCAAGATACAAATCACTTATTACAACCTGAAAGAGTGACAATCAACGTATTCAATTCTTCGAATTAGTGATAATGTGGATGTCACGACCAGTTTTCGGACCATGACTGACGTACTAGATAGACCGCCCCGAAAGCCCCACCTATTTCGCACCAACCTTGGAGATTCAGACATTCTACCCAAAAGCCTACATTTATTCAAAATATTCATAAATAAATCATAATATCTGGTAGTGTGAAAAGTGTATATATATAACAAGTACAAATCCCAAAGGACAAAATACAACCCAGTAACCTAACAACAACTCGGTGTAGAGCTCTAACCGAAAACAAAAGGAGCTTGAACTAAGAGGGCACTCACTATCAAATGGAACACCTCACTAGTATCAGGATGCTGGACGGTTGTCGAATTCCAAAATAGGACCTGAGAAATAAGGTAAAGGAACACATATAAGAAACAAAAATAAATGGGTAAGAATTCCTAGTGAGAAAATAACACTCCAGATCTGCTCCAAGCCTCACAAAAACCGTTTTGAAAGCAGTTCAGAAATATCGTATGCATATATAAGTGTATATACATATACACGCTAATACAGAATAATAATTCTAAAATTCATTTTGAAATCATTCGTACCCAAAGCAAACAATAGGCAGAAACATACTGAAAATATATATTATATATCGTATCGAAAACAGATATTGGGGCCTGAAACTGACAGATAAAATATATCATAACGATGGACTCCGCCATCTCACTGAAACTGAGTACATGTGCCTGACCGGATACACAGCTACCAAAAACCATAGTAACTGGGTCTCGAATGCGCATTGGTATACCAAATGCTACGTCTACCCTACGTAGCGCAGGTGCCCCATATCGAAGTATTTAAATATATACCTTATATTTATCAAACGCACAAGCAAAAAATAGAATACCTTATATAAATATTCAATATTGAAAATTGAGTTAATTTGTAGAAAATATTTATATACCATATAAATATTATTTATCAGAAATGAAAACCAAAGTTTAAAAATCACATAAGCATGATTCTTAATTATCCAAACCATTAATTACTTCAATTTCTAGAAATAAACCAGACATAGCAGAAACATAGAATTTAGAAGACACAGTCTATGTGTCTGAAACTGCTATTTCACTCACCTGGTATCTGCTGCTAAGGA
>CAODLS010515244.1:0-14863 GCA_948243855.1 Flueggea neowawraea
AAGGAGATTTTCTCCTCTCTGCTATGCACAATATTTAGGGAGTGTAGGAATGAACAACTTATGTTCACTTCCCTATCATCACATAAAACTTTGAACTAGTCTTATTGATGTTCATGATCTTAGTCGATCCACAATACTTTATTTGATTATCGTATTGTCTTGCAAGAAGTAAGAACTAACTAGACCATTCTTACTTATGAGAAATCAAATAGATATGTTTGTGCATTCCACAGTCATATATACTAAAGTGATGAAGTAGTAGGCATTAGCCTTACCCTCTCAATCTTTTGACATCAAACATCAAAAGTAGATTAATAGCAATGAGTATTTTAGCTCGTAGTGCCTTTTTAAAAATAGTTTTTCTCTCTAGTTTCCCTTATTCACAATGCTCACAAATTAGACAAATTTGACTTACACAATTGACTAATACTCCCACTTGACCTAATCGATATACTCAATTTTGTCAATGTGGTTGAATTGTGTGCATTAACTTCACATAATTCCTCATGATCACGTGAAGTGGCAATGAATAGATACTAGGACTTCAATAGTTAGGTTCTCAACCTTAATTAAGAAACCACTTTTAGTAACAAAATAGATACCCACTCAAACACGGTGTAACAAATATTGTTATTGTTAAAATACAAATTGAAGGCAAATTTCAATAAGATTACAACAGAATATATTGCAAGAAAATGTTTGGCTCTTGTACAAAGCTAATTCATACATGCCAAATTATCAAACTCTCACTTTCGAGTTGTTCTTGCATGCTCAACTTGTTCCGCTTTAGAACTAGCTGAAATTCAATGAAGTCACATTAAAACGTCATTTTGAGGATCCTAAAAGTTGAATTAATCATCTACTAATAACGAAATTCAATAGAGAATATAGAACAAGTTAACTCTTCTCACTTGCGTGAGTTTGAGCAACATACCCTCAAAGGTGCATTATCTCACATATAGTGCCTTTTGTATTTAACATTTCACTCACAAAATGTCAACATTGTCCATGTTAAAAGTTTTACTCATAAATTCTGTCTAGTCTCCACTTCTTAAGGACTTAAGTTCTTAAACTTTTTCCTCACCTTTGTATCAATATTTATCTAATAGAATAAGATCTTATCAAATTCCTCACAATCTCACGTATGAGATTAGCATATGTTATGTGCAACTCAATTTGCTCCTAACTTCTAGGCAAGAAGTTAAAAACAACTTTGGACCTTGTCCTTGATCAAACAATAATCAAGATTACTAAGCTCTCTATTGATATAGGTCTTATGCCTCTACTCGCATTATTAGAATATTTATAACGAGTATCAGTGTCGATGGTCAAAGACCGCGAGCTTAGTTAGTGTCATGCCAACTAACCACTCAAATAAAATTTACAAAAATATTGCACATTGATACTTGTAAAATAGCCAAGTGATTACATCATCCTTTGCACTAACAAAATGATAGATGTTGTGAAATTTTCTAACTTCCACATCATACAAACATTTCAGTCCAAAATGTATTAGAGTGATTTTGTACTTCTCTTTGAATTCGACAATAGCTAAGGGCACGAGCTTTTACTCTAAGAGTACAAGCTAAATTTTCATAATCTAGGATTTTTCAATTGTTGTCGCGTAAGCCCAACATACGTTCTCGTATGGCTCGACATCAATTGACTTTACAAGCAGAGAATATCACAAATAAACTTGATAAATAACTAGACATAATTGCACACAAGTAATTCATTAATACATATATATTTACTATCCAACCAAAAATTAAACTAGCATAGTCTTTTATTAAGCTTTGAATTGAAATGTACACTAGGTGCATATTTATCATCTCGGTCTTAATAATTAATCATACTATATTTAATTTTATAGACAGTAAATAATGACTGTTTGGATTCACTTTTCAAGTCCATGTGACTTAGGAAAATCCATGTTGGTCATCTCAATTATCAAGACAAACTCAATAAACGGACAATATATTCAACATATAAAATATTGCATAAAATTAAGGCAAGTTAACACAATAATAAGTCAAAACAATAAATAAAATAATCATCATTTATTAAACCAACATATAATCCAAACAATCTATCTCAATGTTAATATACATACATTAACATCGGACATCATTAGCACACATATAATGCTAATATCTCCAAAGAATAATCCTACACTAATATAGTATTAAACATATGTCTGCCAATTGGATACACGATGAACCTTTTCAAAGTGTTAAAATATAATTCATAAGTGGCCGTGCCAACTTATCGAAAATTCTAGAAATTGTACAACCTTAAAGAAGATCTCCTACTTCTCATGATTTCTTTTCGTGATCATGGTTTAATCATTGACATACCAATCTTGAAACGTTTTTACTTTCTAGAATTTCTAAGTATCTTTCTTCAACGTTTGGGGGGTCATATTTTCATAAAAGTTCTAGAATAGACCAATAGTTCAACCAACATTGGTGATGAGTATTATAATATTTTACGAAGTAACTACACCTTCATCACCGTTGTGCTCTAACACACAATTAAATCTTCCCATTATGACCACCATCGTCCCTAAATACTAACTTCGGGAGTTGTGCAAATTCTCTCATAATCCACACTTAAGTCGATGCAATATGGTTTTATCATATTCGTTTATTTGTAAAAAAATACAAATAAAACGACTATATACTTACTTTCGTATTACCCAAATAATTGATAACTAATCTCAATTATCTAAATGAGAATCATATACGCACGTTTTATAAATCAATTATTTTGAAACTAATTTTTAAAATAATTCTTAGCAGAAAATATATTTTTCACAAATTTTAAACAATTTTTAATACTCATAAAATTTTGAAAAAATAGTTTTGGAAGTCCAAAAATTGTGAAAAATATACCAAAAATTTCAAAAAAATAAAATTTTATATATGCAAAAAAAGGGTGACTGGAACACTTGGCACGGGCCGATGAGCCACGTGGCAACATTCACGCTCGAAAACGCTCTTACACGCGCCACACGTATAGCTGCATAACACCCCCACGTGTTGTTGTCGCATGGAGCTAGGTATCGCACAAACGGGAAGCCACATGTCGATTTCTTACAAGTCCAAGTTGACCAAAATGTACGCCATGTGGCAAACTATGCCACATGTCATCACGTCATTGGATACATGTGATGACGTGTCAGACTAGTCAGCATGTCACGTGTTCATGACATGTTTGCCTACGTGCACTGTTTGCCATGTGTCGGACGTTGATTGGCTACCGACACTCGGTTCAAATGTCCGCACACTGCCATGTGTCGTATTGCTATTAGTCTACATTTTGGTCAACTTTGACTGAATTCCTCTCTCCGCCAAGTGTCGCGATCTGAGTTGCATGTGTGGATGAATCAGAACTCGCCATGTCGTCGTTCTTATCTGATGAACAAATTTATCTGTGTATCATCACTTAGTATTTTTCGATCTGATTTTCGTCGATTTGACGACCTTTCCGATGGAATTTTGCAACGAAATTTTGGCAGGTAACATTTTCAAGGTCGTTGATCTCAAATCTTTTGTCAGAATTTTAAAAATCCAACTTTCAGAATTTGACTCTGGACAGACTCGAACCAAAAACGAAGTTTGAGACAGAAAGTAGAATAACAAAAAATCACAGTAGGCATCCTAGACAGAGGCCAACAAGATTTTTGGAATTTATTCTAAAAAATCGTGTTGGCTCTGATACCAATGAAGGAATTGCATATCGATTAACTAATAAACAATATAATAAATAGGTTCGACTCACTAACCTCGATTCCAACGGAATCTCGCAGTAGAGCAGAATCAGTTCTATGTTGGTCTTGTTAACAAACCACGACTGAGATGTCAACGGGAATGCCTGACTGTTTTGCAGTCTAGATGTCACACGTGATCTGTGCAAGTCTCGGGGTTAAGAGGTTTCGGCCTCTCTCTCTCCCGGTGGAGAGCTCTCTCTCTCTCGGTTTTGGAGGTGGTGGAGTGAATGGAGGAAAGGAAGTATAAAAAAAAGAAGTATAAAAAAAGTTTTTAATTCAATGAAATATCACAAATTTAATGGATATTTATTTTTTTATAATTAAAATATATTTTTTATAACTTATTTTTATTTGCTCCTAATGGGATTCAAATTTACAATTCTTTAGTATCAGAAATGACTCTAATATTAATGAACTACGAGCTCAATGACAATTCAAATATATATATTTTTTTTTCTATTGTGAAATTTATCTAATTTATTGAATTTATACTTTGTCTCCTGAAAATAAAAAGTGAAAACAGATGGTGAAAAATGAAAAGAGGTAATAATAAGGAGGGGTAGAAATTGGAGGCAACTTGATGAGTTAATAGGCATAATAATAGAAGGGAAGTAGAGTGAGGTGACACCGTAATCTTGGCGCTAATTAACCGGTAATAACCGCCTGCGCGCCACCATTATTCCTTCACATGCCTAATAAATCCTCCTGCCCCCACCCTTCCCTCCTCTCTTCTCCAATTCCTCGTTGCGTTTCGATTTAGCTTCCACATCTATATAATCTATAAAAGTTAAATATATTTTCATAATAATTTAATATTTAAAAATCTATTATTTTAATACTTGACATTTTAATTACATAATATGTGACAGTTTTCATTAAAATATTTAATATTTTAGTTAATATTCACTTCCTTTATTAAGAAAATAAACAAATATGAAAATAAATCTTATGAGAACTTCGATATTAATTTTTATATTTTTTTAATTTGAGACAACTTTTATCATAGTCTAAAATATTTATAAAAAATAAAAATAGTCATATATCTTGAAACAACGTCCGGAGATAAAACTAGTTTATCTTAATTTTGAATTATTCAGAAGAGACAACATTTAGCATGAAAATAACATACTCCTTCCATTTCAAAATTTTAGTCCTTTTTTTTAGATGTCCCAAAATATAGTCTATTTTTTTATTTTTAAGCGTACTTTTAGAATGAAATTCATATAATGCACTCTAATAAATATATAAATTTTGTTCCACTTTTTGAAAATAAACCTATAATAAAAATGCATTTATTGCAATTGACAAAAAAAAAGAATGAGAGTAATTTAGAAAAGAGAACGAAAATTGATTAGTTTTTTTAACGTATGTGTATTTAAAAAGTGGATTAAAAATATAGGACGGAGGAAGTATGACACTTATCATTTGAGTATTTTTTTTGTTAAAATCGTATCACTAGCTTCTTAAAAAAAACAATCGTATCTCTCTCTTTGTTGTTTTTTTTATTCAAAAAAAAAACCTATTATTCGGTACATATCATTCCCTAAATCTTACACGTTTCAAACAAATTTGATACCATATAAAACAATTCAAATGATTTTGAAATTGAAATAATTATTTTCATGAGTACTGATTTTAAGGATGTGACAAGAATCACGAGAATTCTACCATTAATTTATAAATATTTTATTTGCAGTATGCACCCTCCTTATTTATTTAATTTCATACTCTCTCCTTCATTATGAAAAGAAAAATAAATACTAATTAACACATTCAACCCAACCCATGATTAAGAACTTCCAGCTACGTTGATTCCCTCTTAAGCACTGTTAACACCCTGAAAAGTGCACTAATACGACACCGTTTTACTCCAACACCATCCGTGACCACCACCTCCCTACTTATAAATTATAAGGACTCGCACCGACTAATACAACAAACTACCAAACATCACTCCACCACCACTACCGCCACCGGCGGCAATGCTGCCCCCACCCACTCCGACCAATCCACCGCCAAAAAGATAATCTTTTTGAGAAAAACAAGCAATGGCTCAAAGCTTCAAGCTTAAAGTCCTCACCTTGATTACGAAACTCTCCGACAGAGACACCTACACGTCGGCGTCGACGGAGCTCCAGTCTATAGCCACCTCGCTGGACTCCACCTCCCTTCCCACATTCCTCTCCTCTATCCTCTCTACTGACTCCTCCGATAAGCCCTTGGTTCGAAAGCAATGCCTCCACCTCCTCGCCACCATTGCCGCCGTGCACGGTGGCTCCATCTCCTCCTCACTACCCAAGATCCTCACTTACATCACGCGCCGCCTCCGTGACTCCGACTCCTCCATCCGAGCCAACTGCGTCGCTGCTGTCTCCGCCTTTGCCGCACATGTCACCCGGCCGCCGTTCTCCGTCGCGTTCTTGAAGCCCTTGTCGGAGTCGGTGTTTACCGAGCAGGAGGTGAACGCGCAGGTGGGTTCTGCGTTGTGCCTTGCGGCGGCGATTGATGGTGCTCCGGATCCAGAAGCGGGGAGGTTGGGTCGGGTATTGTTGCCGAGAGTGGAGAAGCTGTTGAGGAGTGAAACTTATAAGGCCAAAAGTTCGGCTTTGGTGGTGGTGAGCAGTGTGATTGGAGTTGGCGGAGTGAGAGGGTATGGTGGTGGAATTGAGGGTCTGGTGAAGTGCTTGGTGAGTTTTCTCAAGAATGATGATTGGGCGGCGAGAAAGGCCGCCGGAGAGGCCTTGTGGCGGTTGGCGGTTGTAGAGAGAGACGAAGTGGCTGAGTTAAAGGCGGAGTGCCTGAAGGTGTTTGAGAGCCGGCGGTTTGATAAGGTAATGATCGGTCTGGTTGAGCCAGATTTTTAGACTTTATCCTGTTAATGTGACTCAATTTTAAGATCTACTTGATGTTTGAGATAGTTGAAGTCTGCATGGTTTGATCAACATCTTTAAACGGTTACGAGATTTGATTCTGAAAAAATAATTGATATTGTGGATGTTAATGTTTTCATTTTGTTTGTGTTTAGGTGAAAGCTGTTAGGGAGGTTATGAACAAGATGATTGAGGCCTGGAAGCAGGCTCCTGATGTTTCCGAGGAGGCATCGCCACCGCCAAGATCTATGGCTTCTTCCAAAGGTGAATTGAATTTGTGATTCGGATTAGCTTGTTTGCGGATGTTAGGAGAGACTTGATTTGATGTTAACTGATTTGATCATTTTGGGCCATTTGCATCTACTGATCAATTTCATATCTTGATATCAGTTGTGACTTTTTTGCCTGAATGTTAGTGTTCTCAAGTATAGTTTGTGAATTTGGATTCTTTTTGCCAGAGGAAGGGAATGATGGACGGTATCAATCCGGATCCAGAAACTCCCGCATTGCTAGTTTGGGGACCCCTGAAATGAAGAAGAGAGGTATGTTTGCTGGCAGGACTCCAGATAGTTCAACCTCAGCTAGGATGAGAGGTCCTTTAAAGAGTTCTGAGAAGAAAACTCGATCTTCGATATTCCGAAAAGCGGACTGCACCAAGCCTTCGGACTGGAAAGCTGAAGTTGCAGTCTCTAATAGCAGTTCTTTAAATGGAGTACGTGGTAATGACAAGGAGAATGATGTCAGAGATAGAAGATTCTCAAGGTTAGAGGCAAAACGGGCTCTTTTTGGCAAGAATTCTGATGACAAGATGCTTAAATTCAGTGGCAAATCTGGATCTCGTGTTGCTCCTTGTCATCAGGAGAACTCTGGTTCAATCAAAATGGTTAGTAATGTTTCTGAGAATCAACATATCAACCATAAAGAGTGCGAGGATTTATCTTCAATTCGCAGCCAACTAGTTGAAATTGAAAGGCAGCAATCCAGCCTACTGGATCTCCTGCAGGTATCTTCCTCTTCTTGAAAATAGTTTTGTTTTATATGAAGTAACTTCTTGTTTGATTGAATAATCATAACGTGAAGCCAGATTTTTTGTTAAAATCATGTGCTCAGAACTGACACGGAGCGAGTTGCCTTCATGAAATGTTCCTAACAAATTAGTGTTTTCAGGAATTGGTAGCTGGTGGTGGAATAATATATATGACTGATGATGCTTGCCGCATTTAATATCATCACTGTCAAACCAATCACCATAAATACCTTCTATGTTACATGCAAAATCTTCACATTTTCCTGATTCAATTTCGATCAGATACGTGGTCGATAGTAGATAATTGTGATTATATTACTTTAAGTGGGGCCTGCTGCTATTTCATCTGCTACTGTGAAAATTCTTTTTCTGAATCTTTTTTCATGCTTTCTTGTGTTTAGAAATTCATTGGAACTTCACAAAATGGGATGCGTTCTCTGGAGACACGTGTATATGGTCTAGAGTTGGCATTGGATGAGATCTCATATGACTTGGCTGTAAAAAGTGGAAGGATGACTAATGCTAATTCCCGCAGAACTACATGCTGCTTGATACCTGGGGCGGATTTTCTGAGCTCCAAGTTATGGAGGAAAACAGAAGGCTGCTACTCTGCATCAAGATTCTCTTCACATGGTGCTACCTCTGGTAACATAACCAATGTTCAAAACTTGGAGAACCGCAGGTTAAGGCTCCGCGGTGGTCATGGAATAATTGTGAATCCATTGGCAGAGATACCTGGCAATACCAGACAGTTATCAGGCGTGGCACAAAGCTGAGCAGTAATCAGCACTCCTTCTGCAGGTATATAGTGGCTTAAATTATCCTTTGCTTTCTTTCTTTGACCATGTATACGAAGGTGAATTCACTGAGGACCAAGATTCATATCTCCACATCCTCCTCTCTTAATGGAAGTCTTCTGAGGCTTCCGGCGAGTGATATTCATTTGGAGGTAATAGAGTAACAAAGAGAGGGAATTTATCGATACTTGAATCAGGTGTAGCATTCTTTCTGTTGTTTCAAACTTTCAATCATGTTTGATTGCCTGCTGGTAAAGAGTTTACCACAATATTCCACAGAAAAAAATTAATACCCAGATATGGTGTCCCTTTCCAGGGTATATAGAGTGTTGATTGTGTGTAGAGAGAACTATTTTTTGTTTCTACCTAATGCAAATTGGTTCATTTCTTGTTGTATCTATAAGTCAATAATGATGTGAAAGTGTGGTGATACTACATGATTCCTAAAAAAAATTTAATTGAGGACATCTTTAATAAATTAAGTAACTGAGCCTCAAATTAAGTAATTTCAACAACAATTAAGTAACAGTTATAGTTACTTAATTTATCACAAAATTAAGTAATTGATGGTCAAATGAAATAATGATATTCAAAATTAAATAATTTTTGAAGACATTTAAAATTAAGTAATTTTTGGAGTTATATTTAAGTAATTACTTTCTCAAATTAAGTAACAGAGTTTGAAATTAAATAATTCGAGTTCTTATTAAAGATTTTTTAAAAATTTTTATTGTAATACCGCTACTGAAAGTGCCCTGTGATTATGTTCAAATGATTTTTATGGACATTGCCTACTGTTCCTGAGAAGTATTGATGGATTGTTCCGGATTTGTTGGTTTATTTTCGTGAGTCCACAACCACTATGCTTTCATTTCCATCGAGCTAAAATTCTCCAAGGTCCATAATTGAGCAAATTGCAGCCATATCTGTATCAGGCTTTCCTCATCCAACTATCCACATAGATCTAGTTAGTTTTCATTTTGTAAGCTTCTTGAAGATCTGGGAAATTACATGGCTGTTGCTGAGATTCACGTGCTTTCCAATAAATACACCAAAAAGAAGGGTAGAAACAGGAAACTGCTCATTCAGAATCCCAAGTTAGCAATAAATTCCAATATGGTTCAGTATTAATAAAAGTATTCTCGTGCTGGTTGTGTAATATTTAAACTAAGAGATCCAAACAACGATGACATTGTAACAAAAACATTCACAAAGTCTGCAGAATTAATCTCAGTATTTCGGGCCACAGCCAGGACTTCGTCTTGCTTCTTGTATAAAGAACATCAAACCAAGATTCCGAAAGAATGCCTTCACTCGGGTGAATGACAAAATATCAAGTCATGGTGATTGCTCACTGGCGCTTTGCTCATTTATTTTCTGCAGGTCATGCCAAATCCAAAGTTAGTGACCTCTCCATTGAGAATAACTTAAATATACTAGTTATATATTTAGCTAAAGCTACAAATATGCATTACATGTCAAGTAAGATGGTTACCAAACACACAACAGCTTTAAAAAATTCATAAAGAAACAAGTGAGAAAGTCAGAGGAATAGAGTAGCTGATTATAATGCTTTGAGAAATAATTATTATCAAACCATAGTAAAGATTCTTAAAGCTCAATGCCAGAAAGCTTAGGTCACAGGCAGGCATAAGTAATACCCTTGTAGCATGCGTGAACCACAATAAGAACACACATTATAAAAAGCATCATCCAGTGGAACTTGGAAACTTTCAGGCAAAGACTTACTAAAGCAATCTATCATTACCTTGTGCTTTGTACAAGTAATGAAGAAAATGCAAACAAATTTTTATCTAAAAAGAACAAAAAAATTTAAAACAGGGAAACTAGACATAATTATTTGCAGAATAAAACCTTAAACTGTAAAGAATAAGGAAAACAGGTCTAATTATTTTGCAGGATGGGCTCTATCGAAAAATGTTTCAAATCCTTGCCAAATCAAGCCAACCAAACTCGTTAATGTATAAGAGAATTTCATTAGTTAATAAATGCTGAAATAGTTTTCAGCATATTGATATGAGAACCAAATAAATTATCTAAATGTACTAGAAGCATAGGCTGGAAAAGCAGTAATATTTGGCCATCCACGCCCTGACAAAAACCCAGGTATCCCAACCCCAATATCATCATTTAGAGAGGACAAAGGTTCTTTCCTGCTAATATAAAGAGTATAATACCCAACGGAAGATCTAATTTCTCATAAGAGCAACAAGAAAGAAAAAAAGAACTCACAGAAATGTGCATCATAATTTAACAAGCAAGCATTCCGATTAGGTGTAAGACATTGGGATTTAAACTCAAGGACAGTGGGAGTAAATGCATGGCCATGAAACTGAAGCTGGAGTAGTTTGGAATATTAAATTCCACGACCAATAAACAGATAACTTGTGGAACATACAGGTAACAACAAGAAACTTGCATCATTACCAACACAATATCCTCCTTATCTCTTAATTTATCTTCTTAGTCTGCTTGCTGCAAGATTCCTACTTGATAGCAAGCAAAATGAATTTTCATTTTTTCTGGCAATATGACTTGCAAATCCTTCACAACCCTATTACTTCGAAACCCCACCCCATGTTGATATTCACCAGAGTCGAAATCAGTACCGCCAATTTTTCTCGAGGCTGTAAAACTAAAATCAGGTCTTGACAACTCCAGCAATGCATAAAAGTAAATCAACCAAGTGCAACAATATCATCTATCTGCAAAATGACCATAACAATAACCTAATCCAATTTGCAAGTAACAACAGAAGTCTTGATGCAAACAAAAGAAAAAAAAATGAAAAAAGGGCATAATTTCGACAAACTATCCAAATTGAAACAAACAGGTGCAACAAAAAGAAAAATGGAAATGCCAGAAAGCAAATAACATAAATTGAAGAATTAGACTGTGACGCTAAATACGACGAAAACCAATCAAATTTGCAACTTCTAGCCCTAAATCCAAAAAAGAAAATCACAATCAACACAAGAAACAATCTTGATATGATTTCTCTGCCGATGTTGTGCTTGCTTGTGATCTACTCAAACAATTCAAAGCTACAGATCCTAATATCCACAAAAAGAAAAGACCCAGATAGTATGGTTTTAGGTAAGACTTAAGAAAGAGAAAGGGGTACCGATTGCTCTTTGTGCCAAGCGAGGCCTCTATAGACATTGACAGAGAAAGTGGCGGTGAGGTATATGGTGGCGATGCCAAGTCCAGCGGTGAAGGCCTTGAATGCCCAGTCACTCGCTTTGCTCGCCAATCCCATCTCTCTCTATGTCTCTCTGGGTTTGCTCTGTCTTCACAGTAGAAACAAGAGAAACTTGGGCTTGGTTTTAGGAAGGGTTTTAGTTTAGATGTGTTCTTTTTTTATATAAAAAAATCAATGTATTTTCTGATTTGACATTTTGCCCCTAGTTTTTTCAGTTTATAACAATTCTACCCTTCCATTCTACTGTTCTCTTTCAAATGGATCAACGGCAGCATTTTCTTTGCGTTTTTTTTTTTAAAAAAACTTGCTCATTATTAACTTAAGGTCTTATGTTCAAATGAACTATGATATTTTTGTATATTTATATTTTTTGTCTTTTCGGTTAGAATTAAATTTAAAATTAATTTAATAATTATAAAAATATCAATATATTAAAAGAATAAAATTTATTATAAATAATAAAAGTTCTTTTTAAATATTAGTATATTTATGATTATCGTAAGTTTTTTTCCCGAGACATCTAGTTAAGGACAAAATTTTACAACCCACAAAAACTTGCTAAACTCGAGAATTAAGTCCAATATGTAACCCACAAATGACAAAAGGAGGCATTGCCTCAAGAAAATACTAATAATTATACATATACATGGTTTCCAAAAATTTCTAATTTGATCGCTTGAATAAAACTTGGCCTAATAGTTATCATTTTTCCTAAAATTTATATATATCTAAGCATAGATATGGATGCAAAAATAACACATTATAAATGACTCGCTGCACTGGTAATATTCCTCAAGTATTTTTGAAAGTTGGATCTGCTGCTCTTTCTTGATGCTGCAAATATCTAAACACTGTCATGGAAGCCAGGTCTCTGGAACTACATTCAGGAACGGTGAGTTTCGGTTTCACTTGCACTTCAACATCTAAATTCTAAATTCTAAATCACTTGAATGCACGTAAGCTACATCAGCTACAGCCATCTCTTGATAAAGATATAAGCTGCAAAAGGGAAATCAATTCGATTTATAGTTAAATGTTGTAGAAAATTCCATTCGCGGTGAATATACTAGCAGAACATAACTAGCAATGAAGGAGTGTAATGCAATGCCAGAGGTATAAAGCTGTTCAAACATTGAAAAAGTATCTGAAGTTTTGATATATAGATTAATAAGCAGTTAAGTTCGAAAAAAAAAAGAGGAAACATAACTAAAACTAAATTCACCACGAGAAGCTAAGACACAGCAGCAACAATAAAACAAAAGAAGAAGCTTTGCATAGTTCAGCAACAATGATTATACATCATTAATGGTAACAGCTATACGGTATGACAAATAAGTTCATTCTTATCCCCATGTTAATTAGCAAATTGATTGTTCATTGCAGTAACAAGCGAATCTACCAAGCAAAAGTCATGAAATTACAACTTCAAATAGTTTCTCAAACTTGCAAGTAACTAATGCCACGATGCCATCAAGATTGATTCTTTCCGTGGTTTCAGAGAGTACATCATCAAAGAAGCTGCATATTTGCAAGACGACCAGTCTTCCTAACAAATGTTAGAACTCGGAAGCTATTTCAAATCTAATAACCCAGGTCAAATATCTTACAATGAGGAATTTGCCAAGAACACAAATGCTCTTAAAAGACAGATCATAGTTACCATTGCCTGGCAATATGGGGTCACGGTTTGAATCAGTATTCCAAGTCCAACCTCAGAACAATTCATGATGGCTGAAGTTGAGGTTTTTGGTCTATTGTAGAACATAATATTACTGTTTGTATTTAACAGGTATGTTTCTTTTAGTGTTTATTCATAATATTGATTAAATCATGAGAATACCTGCAAACAAACAAGCTGAGACAAGACTACTATATTCCAATGCACTATCAAAGAGAAGAGAATTTGAAATGATAACCAACCTGACGAGCAACCTGTGCTAGTCTACGACTGTTTCTTGATGATTCAGCTAGCAAGCCAGCCTTTTCTGAGTCCAAAGAATCGTTCATTTTGTCTTCCATGTTTCTCGCTGAGGTGGCATTCTCTATAGAGGAGGAATCCCCATCAGGACTGCTGAGAGGATCCCTCTTCCGTTTTCTTCTAAAGGTGTACTTGAGAAACTTACTATTCAATGGTGGGGTAGGAAGCAATCCAGTTGAATCAGACACTCCTTGATCTGAATTTCCTGATAATATATTGGCTATCTCAAGCTCAGTCTTATCAGCTGGAAACTCTGAAATCTCTGCAGATCCGGCTTCCTGTGCAGTCATCTCTAGTTCATCTATGAACTTCTTCATACTTTTTGCTGCACTTTGAACTAGAGAGTCCGTAACTATCTCAACACTGCTTTCTGTAACTTCCGGAGATCCTGATTGCATATGCAGTTCCTTTCCATATGAAGGTGATTTTGGTGTACCACGGGGTTTCAGTTCCTGTTTAGATGTCTTTTCTGTTGTCCCAGAAACTTCCCCAGATTGAACTTTGTCATCTACAACTAGATCAGAAAAACTCTTAGATGAAGGAAATTTAGGTCTCTTATATCTAATGGCTCTTTTTCTTTTCCATTTTCTACAAAGTGGCATAACAACAATATCCTGGATGCAGTTGCTGTCTGACTGCATCATCTCAACTTTATCTGGCCATTTTCCTAGACCATTTATATTTTCAGCCACGGTGGTGAGATTTCTGCACCCCTGTCTATCATCTCCATCTTCTCTGATAACTTTCTGTTTCTTTCCACCTTCAGCATCACCAGGAAGCTGGAGACTTCCACCTAACAGTTTTCCTTCGAAAGCACGAATTCTATGAGTGCATCCGTTTCTGTACAGCTCAGGCTCCTTGCTTCTTATCATTATGGAGGCAAAATCAGGATTACAAACAAAGCAACTACCTTTGTGAGCACCGTTCTCACCGTAGCACTTGCTGCCATCACATGTGCCATTCGATGCCGAATTCTTCATCTCAAAAGTCGAAACCAAGCCACACAGTGCCGCAGGCAAAGAAGTACTAAGCCTAGATTCCTTTGCTTTTTCTACGTGATTTGCTATGTGGTCCAAATTCTGTTCCTCCAAAGGCTGCCTCTTGTTTTTTGCCAATCTCTCCAATTCATCCTGTACTTCTCTCAACTCTGCTCTGAGGTCTTTTACTATATCTTCCGCTTCCCCAAGTTGTGCTTC
>CAODLS010515249.1:0-16429 GCA_948243855.1 Flueggea neowawraea
TGCTGTTGAGGTGTAAAGACCTCTGGCAAACTATGTGCATCATACTGATCATCTACAAAATGAGAGACAACCTCATCAGGTACGCGTCTAGGCCTCTCGCGGCCTCTCACACGGCGTCCATTGATAAAAGCTTACTTATGCGTGTTACACTCTTTGATTATATTTTTTTTGAATATAAATTGCATGTTTATCATATGTTTTGGTAGTTTTATGGATTGAATTGTGTTTTGTAGGTTGATTGATGATGATTTGATTAAATGGAGCAACAACGAGCCCAAACGGAGCACGAATGACAAGTTTCGGACCATTTATTGCAAGCCACGGATGGACAACATTAAGCCACGGTGGTGATTGTGTTTGTGCTTTTCATTAGAATGCAAAACAATGAAGAAAAACCCAGACACAGTTTGGAACATGAAGACACAGATAAAACTCCCAAGACATTGACATAAAACCTGTGGCCGTGTCTTTCCTAAACTCACGACTTTGTGCAAATTTTTTAAGACACGAACATCAAGGTTAAGACAGGGTTGTGCCCTTGGCCGTGTCTTGCCCTAGAAAACCTAATATGTGTTATTCAGGCTGGTTTTGGAACACCAATTGGGGGATTCAACTTTGGGACACAATAGACATCTAGTTTACAGTCAGAGAGCATTGGGAACTCATGATATTTCATTCCGCATCAAGATTAAAGGAATCACACGAAGAATTGAAGGATTCATCATGAGTTCTTCTTCTCTTTCTATGTTTTCTTTGTATCTTGTTGTTATTCTCTCAATTACTACGAACTAAATTCTTTGTGCATCTAGATATGATTAACCCTAGATTGACTATATGATTGTTGGATTTTGTATTCATTCAGTTTATTTTGGAATTGAGACTCAATTATGATTTATATTGTTGAATTGATTGTTGCTAGCCTTTCGATTCCAATATTGATTCGTACATGAGTAATCGAGAGATTCTCTGTGTGATAGATCATTCATAATGGAGAGGAGTTGCATGAAAACCTAGAGATAGGTCAACATAAATCCTCCGGATTAGGCTTAAAACTAATAGTAAAATTCAAAGAATGATAAAGCAACGTTAGGCGTTTTAGTTAGGAAGAGATTTCGATTAATCAACATAGTCGTTAGATGTTAGTTAACTCGAGAGAGAGGTTAACATATCGTAGGAATTTCCACAGTCCAATTGCATAATTAACTATATGAATAGCGAACTATTGTCATTTAGTTTGGTCTTGGGGGATTCAACATCTAGGTGTTGCTTCCCATTGACTGTTTCTACCCTTTGCATTATGTGTTTGCCCTCGTGTTGAGTTCATTTATTTTTATTGTTCAAAATATTAATTTTTCAATTAGATAACAAAGTGAAAGCAAGTAACTAGTAATCGTAGTCTCTGTGGGATACGATACTCGGTACTCAGGTCCACATACTATAGTCGATATGTGCACTTGCCTTGAGTCTGTAGGTGTAGGCGGACGCTACCAAGTTTTTAGTGCCATTGCCAGGGACTAGGATATTAGGAAAGCTTAATCTTTGTTACTTTAGCCATTTATTTTTCTTGTTTTTGCTTAATTACTTTTGTTTTAATGATTTTTTTCTTTGAATTTTCCATTCTTATTTCGCTTTAAATAGTCTTTTCGGAATTACGTTTAGGTTTGTTGGGTATTGATAGTTGCAGGTTTCTATTAGTATATGACCGAGGGAATCCCTCTGAATTGATTGAGGCAGATCTTGAAATTGAGAGAACAACACTACAGAACCTTAAAAAGTGACTCCGAGAAAGAGAAGAAGACATAGACAGAGAAAGGGAAGCAACAATAGAGCAGAATAATGATGAGGCTCAGAGCAAACAACCTCCTGGCAGGGTTGTTCAGGAAAATACAATATTTTAGCCTATGACCATGTCAGATTATGCGAGACCAGATTTGCAGGGGACCCAGTCTAGTATTATGAGACCAGCTATTGCATCCAACAACTTTGAAATAAAGTCAAATGTTATTCAGATGGAGCAACAGTTCGTGTAGTTTGATGGGTTGCAGGATGAGGACCCAAATGTAATTTGGCCAACTTTTTAGAGATATGTGACACATTCAAGATCAATGGGGCCACCAATGATGCAATCAGGTTGAGGCTATTTCAATTTTCACTTAGAGCCAGAGCAAAGTAGTGGCTTAATTCTTTGCCAATGGGTTCTATTACTATGTGGGATCAGATGGTAGAAAAGTTTTTGCTGAAGTACTTTCCACCTACCAAGACTGCAAAGCTGAGAAATGACATATCCACTTATGCACAGTTTGAGTAAGAGTCTCTCTATGATACTTGGGACAGGTTTAAGGAGTTGTTGAAGAGATGTCCACATCATAGGTTACCGACATGGCTGCAATTTCAAACTTTTTACAATGGTTTGAACCATATTACTAGACGGATGATTGATGTTGCAGTAGGATTTACCCTTAATAATAAGACACCCGAGGCTACTCAAGGGTTGATTGAAGAAATGGCCATGAAAAATTATCAGTGGCATACCACTCGGTCTAGGCCAAATAAACTAGATGGGGTGTACGATGTGGATGCAGTAACAACTTTGGCTATTCAGGTTGAGGCTCTGAGCAAGAAGATTGATGGACTGTCTGTGGCACAACAAGCAACTCAAGTAGGGAGTGGTGAGATGACTAAGGGCCAAGGGACCCAAAATTTTATGGAACAGGTGAATTATATGGGTCATGAGAACAATCCTCAGAATAACCCCTATAGCAACACTTATAATTCTGGGTGGAGGAATCACTTGAACTTCTCGTGGGGATGTCAAAATCAGCAGAGACAGAATCAACCACCTGTGAATCAGCAGTCACAACAGCCGGTAAAGCCAAATCTTAAAGAGCTAATGACTAAGTATGTAGAGGCCTCTAAAAATAGATTTACACAGATAGATTCAACCTTGTCAAATTAGGGGATGTTGATTCAAAACCAATGAGCATCTCTCCACAACATGGAGAATCAGATTGGCCAAATAGCCCAGTTGCTATCTGAAAGGAAACCGAGCTTCCTACCCAGCAACACTGAGACAAATCCTAAGGAGCGTGTACATACCATATTTGTTAGCAAGGAGGATGATTGTGTAGGGAATGAGCATAAGGTAGAGCCAAAGAAGGTGCTCCGTGACCTTGGATTCCTTATCTTGCAGCACTCTTCAAGATGGAGAATGTGAAAGTAGTCTCGAGTGATATGGAGAAGCCACTCGCCAAACCCAAGCAACAAGAACCTTTGGTTGAGGGTGAAAAGAAGGAAAAGAAGGTCAAGCACAGTCAGACATCACTTGAGCTACCACGAAACTAAAATACCCAGGGAGTTTCTTTATTCCTCCCTTTGTCTATTAATAGTTTAGATATTGATGATGCATTAGTTGACTTAGGTGCTAGTGTTAATGTGATGTCATATGACTTGTTTGAAAAGTTGGACTTAGGAAAACCCATACCAACTACGGTGCCTGTTCAATTAGCCGATAGATCTTTTGTGCGTCCTAGAGGGATTATAGAGAATATTTTGGTTATGGTAGGAGATTTGATGTTTCCTATTGATTTTATAATCCTTGACATGATGTGTAATTTGAAAACGCCTTTGATTCTAGGACGACCATTTCTAGCAACTTCTAGGTCCATTGTGGATGTGCATGATCGGGTGTTAACTCTTCGAACCGGGACTAATCATGTTGAAATTAAAGACTCTAAGATTAAACACCATTCTGACTCACATTGTATAGAAAAGGTTGTTTTATCTGATGTGATGTAGGTATCCAATAATAAAGATTCAATTGATGCATCCCGAGTTTAAGAAACGATACCCAAGGTTAAGAAGAAGAGGCCAATAACTCGAAGGAGAAAACCCAAGAAGGACATGCTTGAGACGTTGCAATCAAAGACCGACCTTAAGGCAACGTGTCATTTCATATGGCGCATTAAGAAAAATGATGAGGATCAATGCAACTTACTAAAATGTAGAGTTGGTGCGAATACTACGTACGAGCCCCCTTGATAGGTCTCACCAACCAATGTCCGGCTCATGACATTAAAGAAGCACTTCTTAGAAGGTAATCCAAGATTTGAACATTTTATTTGATTTTTTTTTTGGTATTTTTGAACTTTTGTTTTAGTTTATATGTTTTGATGTGCCTAACTTTCTAGGTTCGATTGATGTGTGATGGTGTTTTTGTGTTATGATTGAGCAAAATACAAATGTTTTGTGAATTGAGGTTTTTTTAGGTGCTAAGATGTGTTTTTTGAGCCAATGGAGTCACTCTGGGCCATCCAAACTTGAGGTAAGACATTTGAGAAGTTGGAAGATCGAAAGAGGTACGTTTTCCAGCGAAACAGTGGATTTCACGGCCTAGAACACGCTCGTGGCCACAAAACACGGTCTAGAAGCTTCGAAACACTGCCTGAGTATCATGGTCGTGTCTTGAAGGGTCCAGACCGTGTCCTGAAGGTTTTGGCCGTGTCTCATTCTTTTTACACTCAATTTGATCCTTTTCGTCTTCATACTTCATACCAACGCCCTCAATTGCTTCCACCACATTTCCTTTTCATTTTCTAACACTTAAACACTCTAAATTTATGTTTTATTGTGTAATTGAATGCTAGATTCAAGGGCATGTGATTTTTTTCTTTTTGTTTTGTTATTTGTTTCATCTGTCGTTTGTTTTGTTGATGGTATTTAACGAGGCCCACCACCACTTGCAAGGATCAAATCACCAATCATCATGATGAACTTGTTATAGGGAAGTTCCAAAACTCTTGTTATCCTATTATTGTGCTTGCCTGCTTTAATGTTGTGCATTGGGGACAATGCACCGTTTAAGTGTGGGGTAGGGGGTTTATAAAAATTTTTGATCAAGTTCTTGATAATATGGTTGTGGGATGTATGTTACGTGTTGATGTAGATAGGTTGAATATTTGAGAATCTTTAGTATGCATCTGTTATTGGTTGAAGTGTGTTATGGCCAAAGAAGGTTTGGGTTTTAAAACACCCACAAATCTAAACGCACAGTTTGAATGATTTACAAATGCTAACGTACTCTAAAGTTAAAGTACGTTATAGGACCTTAACATATCTTACCAAGTCCCTTACGTAAATTATCGGGGTCAAAATTGCGTCGAGAAGCTTCAGATCATCCTTAACGTACGTTAGACTAAGGCTAACATACATTGATAATCTTGAATCAACAGTAACATACATTACCACTAGGATAACGTACATTAGCTTTCATTTCCAGATAAAGTATGCTATGCACAACTGTAACGTACGTTAATCAACATTCAGCTTGCACATTTGACGTTATTCGCTTGCTCACACGTGTTGGACCATTCCTGAAGCTTGGCAACACCTAAACTCATGAAAATACATTCATTAAACATTCTTAAACACTTAATCATCATATTAAACATTCATGGAATAGATCAAAATTGAATGGAATACTACAGAGAACCTAATAGGATGTGGCAAGATTTACTCTCAATTTACCCAATCTGACAAATTCTACATATTGACTTAGAAAACAAGGTTTATACAATTACAAATTTATGTTGATGTAGTTTTGTACCCAATTTACAGATCTCAATTTAGATTTAAAATGAATGAACTATGACTAAAATACCAAGTGGTGTTTAGTCTGCCTTGTTGCTGAAACCAAGCAACACAATTACTGATTTTAAAAATTTACAAAAAACTGCACAAATTGAATTAAGGATTTTTCTTTATGTTTACAGAAAGCTTAGAATATGTAATTTTAGATTCAATTTACAAAACATTAATTGGAAACATTCAACTCCAAATAAGTTGAATGAAACACATACTATTCTATTGAGATTAAACTAAGGAATCAACTATAGGAACTGTTTTGGCTTGTTTTTGATAATAGGGACTAATCTGAACCTTTAGATAGAATAACATGAAACTATGAATAGGTCCTTGTCAAAGGGAAAGGTGATTGGTCTAGAAATAAACTAAAAATACAGTTTTCATCACTATATAAAATTCATCGACTAAATTGCAAGTGAAATTGTAATTAAGGGACTGATTTATAATTTCACAAAAAATTATATAATATTAATATATATACTTTTAATATTTTGTAGATCCTGAGGACTCAAATAATCGTAGAATAAGGAACTGAAGGTTATTACGGCTTAGCATACATCGAACATAGAGGTGAGTAAAAAACTGGAGATTGCTCTACTTATTTGTTATGTGTTTTGAAAGTGCCAAACATGATAATTTTATCGAGATATGTGCATATATAACTAGTTTGGATTATTTGTGCATTAAACGTGTAAATACTTGAAATTCTTGATAGTGCATATAATATGTTACATGTAAAATACTTGGAATCGTTTTGACCTTGTTATGACTAAATACTCAGAAATATTGTTTGAATTATTGAATGTGATTCAATGTTTATTATGCATGGTTTATCTGATTGATTTATCATTATCGAATAGACAAGAATATGAATTGATTTATCGTTATTGTGTATCGTTAATATATACATTTTTATTGAGATTGAATCGGTGCTATGACACTTCCATTTTCGACTTAAAAGACAGTGACTGATATGTTGAGTTCTTTATCATTATCATTTTGAGACTTTATGTCTCTATCACTATTGGATATTGATGTATGCTAAAATTGCATACATATTGAGCAATGATTTCTAGCATATTCATCCTTCAAATTTATAAAGTTTTTCATGTTTTATAGGTTTGAATTGACTTTGCATGAAAATGGGTTGAAAACATGAGAAATGACATGAAGGTTGAATGATTAAGAGTGCAAAAGATGTTGTAATGAATGAGGAGCGAAACGCGACCAAAAGATGTCAAATTCAAAGCCACCAAAGTCATGGTGTGAGTTGGAGAAACAGTGATGGCTCACGGTCATGACCAAGACTGTGACAAAAGATGAAGTTTGGTCATTACTCCCATCACACCCTAGATTCACGGTCGTGATGGTGCCCGTTATGGCACTTTAGAGAGAGAAAAAAGACAAAAAGGTGGGACGAAAGCACACCTCAAGGGTAATTTTGGGAGAACTTTGCTAGGGTTTGTGGGGGACCTAAAAGACTATAAATAGACCTCTTACACACCATTTTGAAAAACCTTTGACACTTGTACATTAAAGAAGAGAATCATTCTCTATTAATTTCCAAGAAAGATTCAAGACGTTGAAGAGGAGAGAGAAGAGGATTGAAGAGAGCTTTCATCACCCATTGAGAGAAGCTTTATTCTTCCTTTTTATTTCCTTTATTTGTTTATAATTATGTTTAGGATTTATTTTTCTTGCTCTATGCTTAGCTTTGTAAATATGTTATCTTAGATTTATTGTTAGGGTATTAGAGATGAAAACCTTGGATTGTTGTTGCTTTATGGATGATAATTAATGGGTATTGTGCTTTTAATGCTTTATATATGCTTGGTGATGATTTTATGACGTGTTATTAATTGAATGATGTTGTGATTGATCACCACAATGTTGTTTTTGACAAGCCCAAGTGATGAATTGAAAAAGAAGCTTGGGTTAGATTTACTTACATAAAACTTGTATGGTTTTAGGATAGAAATATACCTATGCCTACAAGGTGTTTGATGAAATTTCTTAAGGAGCCTAATAGGCGTAACTTGACTAGGTGAGACCGAAAGAACCCTCATAAGAAATGTAGGTACAATTTGAATGACCTCGAGAAAGACCTTGGGTTAGTCTTGTGGAGAGAACATCACACCCATTTGTGATAGTCTTGTGGAGAAAGCAATCATACCCATTTGTGAAAACCCAATTTCATTCATTTGGCAACTAAATCCTTGATTTCATCTTGAAAGCCCTAACGTTTTCCTATTGTTGATACTTGTGTATTATTACTTGCTTGCTTTTATTTCCAAAACCCCAAAAACAACTACTTGATGCTTTTATTTATTTTTGTTTTCTTATTTGACCACAATTAGTACTCGTTACTTTGGATTTGATAACCCTAGGGATACTCTTAAGGTAAAACTACATCGATTCTTGTACGCTTGTGAGACCTCAATCAGATATATATTGAGACTTTAAGTCTTCATCATATATTATTGGTTAACTAACAATCGTATCATTTATGAGACTTTATGTCTTCGTTGGATATCTTATTGTATCAGACCCAAGTTGAGACTTCATGTCTCCCTCTCTCCTTTGTCCGCCACTCCCTCTCTCCTCTATCTGCCACTTCCTTTCTCCTCTCTCCTCCGTTGTGACTTGTTGCCTCCTCCATCCACCACTTCCTGCCAATCGTATTCAGCAACTTGGACGAGTCTGGTGAGATCAATGACCTTAGCGGATCAACACATTTCATCCTTTTTAGAAGCTTCATCGGCATTCGAAAGAACTGGAGTTGGTGGTTAGAGCTTGTGAGCTCGCTGGAATAGGTAGAATTGGTAAGAGGGGAAGATTTGGAGTCATCAACAGCTGTTGTTTGTTTTTGTTAAAAACAATACACATCAAGTCCGAAAATTTTATAAAATTATAAATTCCCTAAAATCATTTTTAAGTCTCAATGGAGAGGGATCGCTAAATACTAAAAATACAACATAAAGAAAAAGGACTTTTTTTTACAGCAAAGAAAAGGACTTTAAAGAGGGAGAAAACAATCCCAGCCAAGGACAACCACCACCACTTGAGAAATGGAAGTCCGGTGTACAACACAACCAGAAGTAGCCACTGTAACCGTTGAGACAAACACTGTCGCCGCCGTCGGAGCCACCAGCTACACCTGCACACATTCGCCACAATCCGAAAGAGAATCTAATACAAACATGAAAGCTTATTCCCAACATCTTTAGCAAGCTATCAATAGATCGACTAACTCAAAAGACAAAGACCGAGCTAAACTAGATCCAAGCTGCCGAAAGCCCCTAAATTCACAAAAAAAAAGTTTTTATTCAAAAAGAAACTCCACGAAGGCAGACAGAACCTCATCCATCGTCTGCCAAAATTGTCGGCAACGCGAAGAAGTAAATGAAAAACCACAAAGGGTAATCTAAACAACAATGGCAGCTGAACAGAAAACAATGGATTTTAGGTTTTGAAAAGAAAAGGATCGAGAGAGTTTGCTCTGTTGATAAAGTTACAATCCTACTCAAAAGAGATACATATATTTAATCGCAAAAATAAAATATTTTTAAGGATCCATTTTTTGCTTCACAAACATAGGGAGTAATTGAATGTGGTATTACAATGAGGACTCTTAAAATGAGTTTTTATTGATGACTCTTTTAGTAAATTAAGTAACTTCAACAACAATTAAGTAACAGTTACGGTTACTTAATTTACCAAAAAATTAAGTAATCGATTAAAATTAAGTAACTGATCAAAATTAAGTAACTGATGGTCAAATTAAGTAATGACAATAAAAATTAAGTAACTTTAAGAACTAAAATTAAGGAACCACCCTCTAAAATTAAGTAACTGAGGCTGAAATTAAGTAATTCAAGTCCTCAACGATAACTCTTTTTAAGAGTCTTCATTGTAGTACCCCTAGTAATTACATCACTTTTTAGTGCATTTGAGAAATTGGAGATAATAATTGAAGAAGAAACTCCCTAATTTAGAGAAGCAACACATACTCTTCAAGTTTCAGGTCGAGCTTAAAGGATGCAACGGATTTGGGCAGAATAGAATCAAAGGTGGAGCTTTATAGAGACAGGAGGAAATTATGTGGTTCACCCACATTAGTTTGCAATTTCGTCCATACAATCATGATATGTTTATTATATATTCACTTTCCCATAATTGCTAATTCACGGTCTAACTTCTCTTATTCATGATTTCGCTTTTTTGAATACACGACATTTGTTTCTGTTATTTTTTTCTCCACCATTTAGTCTAAACGATGTTGTTTTGTGGTTGGTTTGTTGTTAATTTTGCTGTTGATTTGTTGTTGGTCTATCATTGATTTGTTGTTATTTTTTTTGTTGCTTTGTTGTTGAATAAATATACAATGGACCGATACTAAATAATTTCTAAACAAATCTTAAACAAGTTATAAAATATGTAGAACTTATATAAATTAAATAAATATACAATGAACATATAATAAACAAGTTCAAAACAAATTTTAAATAAGTTATAAAATATGTAGAAGTTATATATATTAAACAAATGTACAATGAATAGACACTAAACAATTTTTAAATAAATCTTAAACAAGTTTAAATCTCTTGCTATTAGAAGTAGTGAGTGAAAAAGGTGTATGTGAAGGGAACTTGCTGGCATACCTCTACAAAATCAATCAAACCACCTTAATCTTTCTCCAATCTTTAAAATTTGATATTCTTTATTAAATAAAAAAGAAGAAGAGAAAATTGAGGTTATATAGAAAGAAGAAAGAAAGAGAGAGAAAGCAAAAGAAGAGAGATCAAAATCGAGATCGAGAGAGATCTTATTTGATTTTAAAATTTGATCTTCTTTATTAAATAAAAGTAAAGAGAGAAAAATAAAAGGAAAGATAAAAAATTAGGGTTAGATAGAAAGAAAAAAGAAAAAGGGAGAAAGTGAAAGAATCGAGATCCAGAAAAATCTTATTTGATTTTATGTTCTATTTAGATTATTCTGTCTCTATATATTTTGGGACTGAGAGGCTATATTTTATAATGTGCGTGGCACAAGCTGGAGTTTTCAAAATTGTTGTTTAAAATTTTGAAACAAGTTCACGTGTAGCCATAATTACTATAACTGGTCACGCGTAACTGAAATTGGCCCTAGAGACATGGTGGCCATGGCCCTACAAACGTTTTCAGAATATGTAACACACACATAATAATATATATCAAAGAATCAATATCCTACATAGTGTTTATCTTCTCCTCTCCTTTGTTTCTTTCTCTTCTGAAGAAAATATTGGGTCCACTTCGCAAAGATTAATGTTTCATAATGTCCTTATTCCTTACAAAAGTTAAATTAATAAATGTTTTGCTTAATTAATAATTGAAATTTAAGAAAAGAATTAATTCTAGTTTAAAAAAGAGAACATGGACTATTAACCATAATAATATTTAAATAGCTTGAATAACATAAAATTTGTACTATTAGTCATGCGGATTTTAATATTTATTCGCTATTTTTTAAAGAAAAAACATTTGATTTTTAAAAATTTATTTAACACTGAAAAGACTTACTTATAATTACTGGTTATAATTATACAAGTTTTAATTTAATCACAAAGAATATAATACTCTTCTAGCTTGGCCCCTTAACAATTAACTTGAAACTCCACTACTAAATAGAATGTCTCACTAGAGGTTCTACTTGAAAAAAAAAACTCAGGCAACAGAAAGGGAAAGATTTTTTTTTTGAATTAATGTTAGAAACTTCCTTTCTATACTCCAATGTCTCTTCACTTCCATATCATTTTAGTCAAGATTGAAAAAAAAATTGTTTGAGTTCAGAAGAAAATAAAAGAAGCAGTGCCTCTCTTTTAGTTTCATTGACTACAAAGCAGAAAAGAAGTCAAAGTCCCAAACGTATGACTTGGGTTTCTGAATTACAGCTTTCCTAGTAAATGGTCCCTACTACCCAACTTCCGTATCCCGACCGTTACGATCACGAAAATCATTCTATTGGACGGCTCAATTGATTTTATCATAGCAAAAACTCTAATCATACGTGTACGTCCTCGATTATCCCACGTCTCTACCTTATTGGCTACCCACACAAACAGAAGAAGCCAGTTTGGACAACAATGATGGTCTCACGTTGTTGGTTCCACAACAAGTATGAACCATTTGATGACAACTGTGGTCAACAAGTCAATTTTAATCTGACGGTGAAGAGATAATCCACCTCCTCCTCTCTCAATATAAATTCTCCAACGACCTCTCTACACTTCACGCAAAACAACGACATTCTTGGAACTGTGTCGTTTCATATACACATGGCAATGCAAAACATCGTCGTTTTCGCTCTGGTTGGATTGCTTTCCATTTACTCCGTCACGGCGCAGTCTCCAACACCATCTCCGACGAAATCACCAGTGGCAGCTCCTAAGTCTGCACCGCCGCCACTGGCAATGACGCCACCTGCTCCAGCGCCCGAGAAGAGTAGTCCCACAACTCCTCCCGCGGCGGAGCCTTCTCCGGCCGCCATTGTTTCTCCTACGACTGGTGAGCCTACTCCTGGAACCGTTAATTCCCCGCCGTCCATGATTTCAGCGACGCCGGCGGAGGCCCCGGGACCGTCGACGACCAGTGGTGAGGATTTGAAGAAAGTATGGGTTAGTGGAGCTGTCGTTGGTGGACTATTGGCTGCCGCTTTAGTTATATAAACTATCGTTTGTGGTCTATTGACTGTCGTGTCGTTGTGTTTGGTGTCGGTTGTGAGTTGTGACGCGGCGAATAGGTTATGTTAATAGTCGTGTATCTTTGACTATTTGACTGTTATTGTCAGTGTTAATTGTCAGCGATTCATGGTTGTCTTATGCCATGCCATTGCTATATGACTTATTTATTTCTAGTAGAATTAAATCAAATTTTATGATTTTTCAGTGATCAATTTTAATGACGGATAATGATGTGCTGGTTTTCCGAGTGAATTTTATTAAGTTGTGTTGTTTACAAAAGAGTGTTTAATTGAGAAAATTTTTTAGTAATTTTTGATTGGTAAACATATTTTCTAAATGCTTATAATTTTCAAAAACTAAAAATAAAACAAAAAAATAGAAAACTGTTTTTTAAACTAAACATAGTTATAATTTTTTGGCATTACTTCAAAATTAACTTTTTTGATTATTATTACTTCATTCGTTAAATCCTCTCTTTTTTTTCTAATTTTAGATAAAACTAAACGATCCAGACAATTTCATTTTTTTTCCTTTGAGTAGATTACATAAATCGGAAATTAAAATGCAGTTCAAGAAACTGACGCAGTGACGCCCTTTGTTAAACAAAACAAACAAGAATTTGATTGAGGGACATGATTAAAGAGGAAAGCAATTGTCAAGAAAAAAAAAAGGAATGGTCAAGAAGTAAATTACTTTTCCTCTCCAAACTTTCCAAAGTTAGAGAATGATTTACCAAGCCGTCAAAAAGAAAAAGAGAATGATTTACCAAGGCTCATGTGCCGTGAATGTTGGAGAATGAAATGCTTTTGCGGCTATAGGCTTTCAGTATTTAGGAGATGAAGATAGGGCCGGAGAATAGAGTTAATTATGCCATATGGTACCGTATATTTGGACAAATAGAAATACAAATTTTATATTTTTAAAAGGTTAACTAAATTTTAAAAAATAAATTTTAGTTAAATTAATAAAAATATCACAAATTTTTAATTTTATTTCAAAAAGATATAAATTTTGACTACTATAATAATTGTGTTATCAGTTAGTTTGTGTTTAATTTTTTCATCCACTTTATTGATATAATAGTTCATGTGGTATTTAACTTGTAAATATTTATGACGTGACTTTTATTTATTAAAAATTAACTAACTGACAAAAGAAGCTAATTTTCTTTGACGAGAATTTTTTATGACTTGTCTTTTATTAATTAAAAAATGTAACTAATTTTAAAAACATTTACGCCTATTAATTTTTATGGCATAACTTTTTTTTTATTAAAAAAATAACTTACTTACAGAAAAAAAACTAATTTTTTATGACAATTTTTAAAGAATATTATTTAAAATTTATTTATCATTTAACAAGTATGTTTACTTATTAAAAAAATTTAACAAATTTTTTATTTTTTTATTTTTAAAAAAATAAAAAAAATCTTAATCTAAATAGCCTAAAGGTATTAAGGCCATTTCCACAAATAAGAAAATATATATACGAATTTCTCGTTTAGAAATACATTGTCATCTTTAAAGAAAAAACATACTCAATGTAAAGAAAACAAATCATATTTAATTACTTTGAGAGGAGAGAAATAACAATAATAACTTAAATTAAAAGAAATTGTGTGATTAATGGGAGATGGAGACACTAACGTGTAAGAAGTGTCATAAAATTTACAATTTTTATCTCTAGCGCATTTTTTTTGAAAAGTTTTAGATTTATTTATTATTAAAAACTTACAAATTCGTGATATTTATAGACACATTCTTGTAATTTTAATATTTGAACATTTTTAATTTCTTATATTTTTTAGAAATATCATTTTTGGTGTTAGTTTCTATTATCATAACAATTTCAATTAATTAATATCGTAAATATTGAATAATTAATTATCTATCTTCCAGAGATTTAGAATTACTACCCATCATTTAATTTCCAAAACATTTATTGGAAAAATATTTTATTGTTTAAAACAGTTTATATATATCTCAATATATAAAAATATAATCCAAACGTATACAAACCATATACTCTGGTAAAACCAAATACAATAAATATATCAAAGTATAGATACAACCCAACACCCCACAGTAATCTAGTACAGAGCTCTACAAAATAACAGAAGCCCTAACAATAGGCATCACTAACCAAAATGTCTCCTCACGGGTGTCCAAGATGCGGAATAAACGCAAAAGCCAAAATCTGTGCACCTGGAAGATAGAATCATCCATAACAGAAAATAAAACGGGGGTGAATCCCAGTGAGGAATAACACTTCAGAGCGCCTCATACATGCCTCACAGAGTCTGTTTTGAAAACAGTTCGCAAATACCACAAGCAGTATTCATAAGTGTATATATATATATACACGCTATACAATAATAGTAATTCGAAACTCCATTTCAAAACCATTTGCAATCACAGTAAACAACATGCACCAAGGCGTATTAAAATCATTTAAGATTTTAAATCATCATTTTTATGTCAAAACATATACAGACGATATGAGACTAAGCAGACGTGATATGGATTCTGCCAACTATCACGAAATGTATGGACTAGCCATAGCGATGAGGACCCACCTCTATCACAACAAATCATGTGCCTGATCAGGACAACATGGCTACCGACAAACCTAATAGCTGGGCTTATCAATCATTGGTATACCAAAGGCTACATACCTAGTAGCACAGGTGTCCCTATATCGAAAACCAAAACGTACTATCGTATAGTACAAAATCAGATCATGCAATCCAACATTTCAAATCATATCAAGATATATAATACATATATATCATTTCAAATCCAAAACCGATTATTACACAAATAACCAGTTTTATCTCAGTCAATCCTTTAGATTAGTCCATTTTAGGATACATATATCCAACACATCAAAACAAGTAAATAGAGTTCGAGACACAACCAATGTGTTTGAAACTGTTATTCACTCACATGGCAATCCAAGCTGCCACACCAGTCAAGTCCCCACTCGTCAGTGGTTGATTTCATTGGCAAGAACAGGAAGCTATACACATAACACATCACAATTATCATAATGTGGTATTGTGGCAAATACCAAATGCATGATATGAAATGCAAATGCAAACTCTCACAGTCGCCTAAACAAATGAAAGTGAATCCATCACTTTCGAGCCAAAGATCATGCTCCATTCGGTCCCCAACGGAACCAAGCATACTCATTAACTCAAATCAGTCTCCTGAACATGGATCCATCCTCCAACTCCACAAACAAAGTCAAAATCTTTCCAAATCTCAACTATGAATCTCGAACTTCCAAGACTCATGCCAAATAACTAGTCAAATCTCTTAAACCAGTTCAAATCGGTGAAGTTCTAACTCATATCTATCAAGATACATCAGAAACAACACCAGATTTGACAAAAAATTCAGTAAAACCCGAAACCATAGCTGTAGAGAAACCTATTTCGTTCAAACACCAAATCCCGCAAAACCGATGCTTGAACTTCAAGCTACTGGTCTCAAACAACCATAATCTAACTCTCATTAACTCGTATTCCATCAGAAATAGAAAGATCCGAACCAAATCTCAAGTTTGGTCAGAACCCTAGAATGCCCAAATGCAACGCGAACTAAAAAAAAGAAGAGATTAATAGATGATTCTTACCTCTAGAACCGTTGTAGAAGAAAGGAGAAACAAAGAAAATCACAGAGAAGTAAATGAGAAAGTGCTTTGGTGGTTGAGATGAGTTGTGGCAGAAGGAATGGTAGGTAGGGGTATTTATAGGCTCACGGACTGACATGTTGCGTTTCACGCACAATCGCCCAGAATGAACACATATATGTGCACAGTAGGGGTTCTGCGTACGTAGGAATGTGCTATGCGTGGGTAGTATCTCACACAATGTACGTATAAGTGGGTAGTATCCCACCCCTTACTGTGTGCGTAGAAGGCCTCAGCGTGCTCACAGGTCACATCCAAAGGATGAACAACGTGCATAGCAACCCATACAACGCACACAGTCTAAACAAGGCTCTCGGCCGACTCATCCCCGTCTACGTGCATAGTACTCAGTACTGTGTACGTAGATGACCT
>CAODLS010515586.1:0-29227 GCA_948243855.1 Flueggea neowawraea
CAATTGAGGTGTACAAGGGGTTATCTACATACAGCCTATGATACAAATAAGGAATGAAAACATACAGCAAATGAATGAGAATATGCACTAACAAAAGGAAATAAATTATACACCTATAATGATGATTGACTTATGCAATTATGCTGCCATAAGCTCATGTTTATTGATTCCCACAATCACGTTAACACCCTCCTTCAAACTCAAGATGGTATTGTAGATCATATCTTGAGTTTGGACACTAACTCTTGAAAGCAACCAGGAAGATGTGTCTTGGTGAAAATATCTGCAGATTGATGAGCTGAAGGGACAGAGAGCAAATGGAATAGTTCCACTTGTAAAATGATGCCGTGCAAAATGACAGTTAATCTCAATGTGTTTGGTGCGTTCATGAAAAACATCATTGTGGGCAATCTGAATTGCACTTTTATTGTCACAGTGAAGTATAGTGGCTGAGGAATGAGAAACTCCCAAATCATCTAATACATGTCGAAGCCAAAGCAACTCTGCTGTAGCATCTGCAAGAGCACGATACTCAGATTCAGTACTGGAACGGGCTACAACAGATTGCTTTTTGCTACGCCAAGATATAAGAGAGTTGCCAAAAAAAACAATAGCCTGTGGTGGAACGTCGGTCAGTAGGATCACCGACCCAATCTGCATCAGAAAAACCAGTGAGATCTAAAGAAGAAGCATTAGGAAAATGAAGCCCATGAAATAAAGTGCCTTTGACATAACGGAGAATGCGAAGAATAGCCGAGAAGTGAGATGAACGAGGAGCAGCCATAAATTGACTAACTAGATGCGCAGCATAAGCAATGTTTGGTCTGGTCACAGTGAGATATGCTAGACTCCCAACAAGCTGACGATAAAGAGTAGGATCAGAAAGAGGAGTGAGTTTTAGATTTGCTTCAAGTGGAGTGGCAGCAGTCTTACTGTCAGTAATACCAGGACGAGAAAGCAAGTCTGAGGCATACTTGACTTGGGATAGAGAATACCCATCAGACTTAGAGGTCACTTCAAGTCCCAGAAAATAACTCAGAGAACCAAGATCCTTCATCTCAAAATATTGACTGAAACTTTTGTAATTCTAAAATACAGACTGCATCATCAATAGTGATAATCATGTCATCAACATAAAGAAGAAGAATGACAATACCATGATCTATGTGATGGATAAATAATGAAGAGTCATGAGGGCTAGAGACAAATCCAGATTGAGCAATAGTAGAACTGAATTTAGCAAACCAAGCACCCGGTACTTGTTTTAACCCATACAAAGCTCGACGAAGCTTACATACTTTCCCTGATGGATGAGGATAACCAGGTGGAGGTTGCATGTAAACCTCTTCTAATAAGTCGCCATGGAGGAACACATTTTTTACATCCATCTGAAATAGTTTCTACTGTTTAACAGCTGCAGTGGCCAACAAGGTACGAATAGAAGTTATTCGGGCAACAGGAGCAAAAGTTTCTTTAGTAATCAATACCATATTCTTGAGTATACCCTTTGGCGACTAAACAAGATTTGCGACGCTCAACAGATCCATCTGAATGAGTCTTGATTTTATAGATCCATTTACACCCAATAAGAGTCTTACCAAGAGGGAGATCAACCAAATCCCAAGTGTGAGTTTTCTCTAAGGCCTGAAGTTCTTCACTCATGGATTGTTGCCAAAGAGGGTCGCTACTAGCTTCACGATAAGTGTGAGGCTCATGCAAATCTAGAATAGCTGAAAAACAATGATAATCTTGAAGATAAAGAGGAGGTTTTCTTACCCGAGAAGAACTTGGTGAAACAGGAGACTCAATAGGAAAAACATCAAAAATAGTCTCCACAGGATCAGTTTCTGGTACAAGAGTAGCATCAGGAGCAGACTCGAGAGGAGTAGGAGACGGTGCAACTTTGGAGTTGTCAGAGGAACCTGTATTAGGACTAGGAAATAACTCAACAGTTGGATCAGTAAAAACTAAATGAGTAGTAGTAAATGAGGAATGGAACTATGACAAGGAGGAAAACATGGTATTTTCCTAAAAGACTACATGTCGTGAACTACGTAATCTGTTGGAAATAGGATCCCAACATCGATAACCTTTATGTTTTATCCCATAACGCAAGAAACAACAAAGACGAGCACAAGGTTCTAATTTGCTGTGTTCATGAGGTTGTAAAAGAACAAAAGCAGCACATCCAAATGGCTTGAGAGTGGAGTAATCAGGAGGCTTACCAAATAAGCGTTCAAAGGGAGACAAGTTATTAAGAACTAGAGCGGGAGTGCGATTAATTGCATTAACAGTAGTGAGAGTTGCTTCTCCCCAGAACTTTTGAAGACAAGACGCAGAAAGAAGGAGCACATAAACTGTGTCAAGAATGTGATGATGTTTACGCTCGGCTCGACCATTTTGTTGGGAAGTATGTGGACAAGAGCATTGAACAAAGGTGCCCTGTTGAGAAAGGAATTGAAGAAGAGAAGAATCTTTGTATTCCATGGCATTGTCTGTACGAAGTATCTTGATGGTAAGAGAAAATTGAGTTTTGATGATGTTAGCAAAGTCAACATAATTTTTTGGCAACTCAGATAGTTGTTTCAGAAAATATATCCAAGTAAAACGAGATTAATCATCAACAAATATAACAAAGTACCGATGACCACTAACAGTGGAAGTGGGAGAAGGACCCCAAATGTCAGAGTGAACTGTGTAAAAAGGAAAATCAGCCATGGAATTACTATTATTAAAGGCAATGCTGACATTGTAAACATTCAAAAGATTCAAATTTGGTGGATCCTAATAACCCACGAGAAATTAAGGGACAAAGTTTGCTGGCAGCTGAAACATTTCTTGGTCGAAGATGCCACTGATATAATGATGAGTTAGATGTGGTAGCAGCTGAAACATTTCTTGAGGGAAGATGAAGGGAATTGAGTTCAAATAATCGACCCACTTTGCGACCCCTTCCAAGAGTCTGCCCCGTTTGCGGATCCTGCACCTAACAACCAGAAGAGGAAAAAATAACAGTAAATCCAAGATCACATATTTCTCCAACAGAGATAAGATTAAGAATAAGATTAGGAACAAAATATGTATCAGGGAGATTGAGATGTGAGGTAGATGCACGTCCAATATGAGATATAGGCATATTGGAACCATCTGCAATGTTTATTGGGGGAAGGGAAGGTACAAGCATTTTGGTGGATAATACAGATATATCAGAAGTCATATGATTACAGCTAGCATAATCAAACAGCCAAGAAGATTTACCCGAAGTAACAGACAAAGCAGTAGAAGAATTGGCAGAAATAACCTGTTTGACTATGGCTTCAAGATCACTCATACTGAAGCTATTAGAGTTCTCAGAGGTGACAGCATCAACAGAGAGAGAACCAGATCTAGAGGTATTGCCCTTAGGCTTGGTAAGGCCACCCTTTAATTTTGGTGGACGTACAGGACAATTTTCAATGATATGTCTAACATTGTGACAATATGGGCACTCAATGGTAGGACAAGCAGAAAAAGTATAAACTATTTGATGGCAATTCTTACAGTATTTTGATCCTGATCTGAATTGTTGTGGCTTGGAGGAAGTGGTAGCAAAAGCAACATCAGTTGAAGAAGTCTTATCTAGTCCAAGACGGGTTTCCTCAAAGAGAATTTCCTGGATGGCAGTATCAAATGATGGAAGTGGATTCCGATGTAGCTGAGAGGCTTTAACAGCTTCATACTTTGGACACAACACCATTAAAAATTGAATGAGATGAAGAAGATCTTCACTAATATTAGCTTGAGATAATTGAGTCCAAATAGGTTGAACTTGAGCGAGAAAATCATTCACTGTTTAACCAGGTTCCCGTCGAAGATTATGGAGAGTGATCCAGAGTTGATAATAATGTGCAAGTCGAGTGGTTTTATATCGAGTGGCCAAGAAGTCCCAAATCTCTTTTGTAGTATCATAATCAGCAAACTGAATGTGGATTGAAGGAACAGAAGTATTATGAAACCAAGTGATTTGATGATTTTTGCTTTCCCAATCTTCAAGACGATCTTGGAATTTAGCATCAGTCTCGTCATTTTCTTTTATGGGCTTGACAATATCTCCGGTGACAATGCGCCAAAGTCTGCAACCTATGAGGAAACTTTTCATTACTTGAACCCAAAGATTATAATTGGGTCCATTTAAGATTGTGGTAATAGGCATAGATATTTCCATCACATATATAATGATCAGATGCAAGCCAAAAAAAAAATAGAAGCAGAGACAAAAGAGATAGAGGATCAACGCGATAGGTAAATGGACAGAGACAAGAAAAATAAATTCCCAGGTAACAGAGACATCTCTGATACCATGAAAGTTGCAAGACAGAAAATGGAAAAGGAAGATTGTCTATTTGACATTCTAATTGAGGTGTACAAGGGGCTATATATATAAAGCCTATGATACAAATAAGAAATGAAAATATACAGCAAATGAATGAGAATGTGCACTAACAAAAGGAAATAAATTATACACCTATAATGATGATTGGCTTATGCAATTATGCTGCCATAATCTCGTGCTTATTGATTCCCACAATCACGTTAACAACTTACTCAATGTATTTGAAATATTTTTTTACATTTTCTATTCTAAATTATAATACATAAATTTTTGGTTGAGGGATGCATACTCGACGACCTAGTAATGGATCTACACAACGATGAGTTTGTTACTGTAAGGGAGTGTTCCGAGAAGTGGCCCAGGAAATCAGGAGAGCTCAAGAGAATGATCAAAGCTCAGGAAGTGGAGTAGCACATATATGTCAAAATCACGCATTGCGCAGATATTCAACAAATTCATAATATAATAACAAATTAATCTAAAATTTATGTTCTATATTAAAATAATAAACATTCTCTATAAAAAAAAAAATTGTAGTAATTGCGGGATGAAGAATATAAATTGTAACTCAGCTTCATTGATTAACAAATGATTTTTTTTCCTGGTCTCTACCACTACTCTTTCGTTAAAATTTTTGAAGGCACTGGTAATAAAAAATATTTGATAATTATTATCAGCCAATTTTTTTCATGGAATAGTAAAATATAAAGTATTTCTGCTGTCAGGATTGAAACATGGATTTTAAAATTGGAATTTACCAATGTGCTACAGCGGATTTGATGTAGTTTTATTTATAAACGATGTTTAAGATTCAAAAAAACGTTTAGAACCATAACATTTTTTTATAAGCGTTGAGAACCGTAACAAAGTTGAGGCAATTTAAGAATCAAGCATTTTGGTAATCATTCATGCACGCAATTCCAGGCTAAACATGCAATTCTTTTTCAATCTAAGATTGTATTATTCGGTATCTGTAAACTGAGAAACAAGAATACATCTCTAACACACAATTTCATGAGAATAATTATCTAATATTTTTCAAATGGATTTTAAATCGGTTTTAGTGAGAGAGCAAGTCCACTGAGATTTGTAAAGTGTAATGTCAGCTGCTACTTCGGTGACTCAGAGTCACTGTAATGTCAGGATGAGAATTTGATTTGGGCGTTGCCACCTATAAAAGCTTAAATCACTCCAGAGGGAAGGGGAATAAATGGAATGATCATTAGTTCTGACATTTTCTTGCGACAATCAAAAGCAACTTGAAAAAGATTATTAATTAAGTTCTCGAATATGCAGGTGATTTAAACAAAATGAACAAAAGACATCAGGAGAGAAGAATCAAAGCAAGATAATTTATTTGGATAATAATTTCGTAAAACTTTTTATGATTATAAATTTTAATTAAAAAATATTGTACCTTAATAAAAAAATTGTAGGAGTTTTTACGAATTTATGGCGTTTTGATGGACTAAATAATTTAAAGATAATTTATTGAAGTCCGGAAACCTACGAAAACCCAATCCTCGCCTCTGCTTCCTTTGACAAAGCCGAGCCCATATCATCCAACGCACTCCTCTGGACTCTTGTAAACTACTTTGGACGTATTATTCATCAACTTCTCTATTTCCTCACACGTTTCATCTGGAAGCAAATAAACTCATAACATAGTTTGGCACTGCCTGAGTAACAGCCTTCAGGACCACCGCAGTTCGTACTCCTAAAAGATTTCTACTCCTCCAGTTTGAATCCGCTTCCACACCTTATCTATGACATAACACAAATACTGCCTTCTTCTTCATACCCAGTTGAGTTGGCATACCCAGATAAGTAGCTTTATTCTCATTTTCTGAAACCTTCCAAGTTGCACAAATTTGATCTCTAACCAGAGCTTCCGTATTTCCACTAAAGCTAATAGTAGATTTTTGAAAATTCACAGCCTGTTCCAACTTCGACTGATAAAGAAAAGATAGAGTTATTAGTAAAGAAGAGATGACTAATAATTGGAGCACCTCGACACACTTTACATCCTTGGATCAACTCTTGCATTTCACTTCTCTTCAACAAAGCAGATAAACCTTTTGCACATAGCATAAAAAGATAAGGGAAGAGCGGATCTCTTTGCCTTAAACCTCTTTGAGGAATGATTGGACAAGCAATTCGTCATCAATCAGAACACTGCCCATCATAGTTGTAACACATCATGATGCATTCCACCCATTGGTTAGAGAAGCCCATCGCCTTATTACCTCTTTCACATACTTCCACTCCAACTTATCATATGCCTTTGTACTGCCATGTATTAGAGTCTAATAAGAATATAACCACTATAGAGAGATAGTCTAATCAATGACAATTTAATAAAATTTTAATGTGTCATGAACATCAGACACTTAAACAGTCTAACAACTATTGATGCCTTTAAAACTACGTTATCTTTTCAAAAGTTATGAAATGAGATTGCTTTGTAAAGGAAAATGTACAGGTTTGTACATATTTAAAATCCCAACTTTTGTAAATGTTGGACTCGGAGAGCTTTGGAGATATTCACCTTACGCGTGAGCCTAGTGAAGGAGCATAGATGTGGACCTGATACCACACATCTTTACCCAAAACATTAAGGTAATAGGTTATGAGTTAACACCACTTATAAGTCTTTTACACACACCACAACTTTTTAATGTGGGACAATTAAGTGTTCACACATTCTTCCTAACAATTTCCACCTGAAGTGTGAATATTTTCCACATCGGGCTTAAGTCTACTCCCCCTGCAACGAAACCACTCAGAAATTTTCTTGGGCCTCCTTGAGTACTAATGTGGAACTTTAAACTAAGAGCTTTTTCTATTACTCCACTCATCTATGAGTTGACTCCACTCACACTAGACATTCCACAAGTACTTTAGCAGTCAACACAACTCTTCATCATTCTCGTGTTCGCTTATCACCACGGTGTCACCAAGGGCTTTTCTCATGACTCCACCCTTCCATCTACAAGCTTTTTCGCCCGCTCACATAATAGATCTAGGCTACACCAATCAAAACAACTCTTTACGACATTACCGCACTCATCCCAAACCACCATCGCACCATACTTGTCCTTGTTCACGTCCTAGCTGAACCGTCATCTCTGATACCACTTGTTGAACCCTGGGAGCCTTGGGAGATCCACCTCGTGCGTGGGCCTAGTGAAGGAGTACACAAGTGGGTCTGACACCACATCTTTATCCAAAACCTTAAGGCAATGGATTATGGGTCCACACCATTTATAAGTCATTCACACACACCACAGCTTTTCAATGTGGGACAATTACATATTCACACTTGCTTCCTAGAAACCATATGCATCAAACTATTTCTAAAAATACCAACAAGAGGAACACTATTTGTACAAATATTAGCATCTAGTACTATTTTGAGAAATTGTTTTCTCGCAAGAAATTGAAAAAAATATGTCGAGAGAAGATATTTTCGTAGCCTTTGTCCAAAAGTGCACAAATGGTATATAAATGGTGTACAAATATTATAAATAGGTGTACAAATAGTGTAAACATGGTGCATGAATCATTTACAAATAAATTTTAAACTAATTTAGTTCATTTCAGTTGATTTGGTTGAAATTCAATATTATTTTAAACCAAAAATTGGCTTAGAGTTTTATTTCATATAAAAATAGCATAAACTAGTGTACAAATGGTGCATGGATTGTTTAAATATTTAATTTTAAATTGAATTAGTTAATTCTTACAAATAGTAGCCAAGGGTGTACAAATGGTGTAAATAAGTGTACAACTAGTGTACTATTTGTGCACAAATGAAAATTTTGGGTAGAGCTATCTACAAATTTTTAGGGACTCACCTATTTTTTAAAAAAAAATAGGCACTAACATTATAATTATAAATTGATGTGTAAAGGTGGTTTAGGTAGGATTTTGAAGCCCCAGTTGTCGTTGCCACTCACCTTCTCAATCCAGGAAATTACCGCAGTCACTACACACCTCGTCAATCTAGGAAATCATTGTTGTGGCCACACATTGGTCACATTTGCATTCACAATCTCGTCATTCATGTTCATGAACACCATGTTTGTCAACTACAATCGCTAGATCCTTTAGAGAGAAGAGACAAGAGGAGAAAAACGCATCTGATGACAGTGGAGATTGAGGTGGAGGTGAAGATAAAAGGCAGAGGGAGAAGAGACAACGTTCGATGCGTTTAAGGAAGAGTGGAGGAGGTGCAGATCGGTAGTGGTTGTGGGAGAAAGAGAAGAAGAAAAAGAGTAGAAGAGATGGCGAAAGGAGGAGAGGAAGAAGAACTTGGCAGCGAGAGAGGAAGAGAAAGAAGAGAGAGGGCAAAAAATTGAAATTAGAGAATGAGAGGACTTCACATGAAAATACATAACATATCTAGTATTTGTGCAATTTGGTTTGCACATCAGTTGCTTTTAGAAAAAAGAATGAGATGATGACATTTGTGCAAAATGAAGGTTTAACAAATGACAGATTCCATAATTTTGGGGAAAATTATATATATGTTCAAAAATGAATGCCAACTTTGCAAAAATTGCCAAGTGATGAACATATTTCTAAAACTACAATAAGAAAAAACTATTTACAAAAATGCTAAAATTTGAAATTTTGTTAAATTTTAGCTGTTCAAGGTGGACAATAAGTGTACATATGGGGGCAAAAATATCCACCATCTATAAATTTGTTGATTTTATTAATTTTTAGGTAGGTAACAAGTGTACATAGAGTGAAAAAAATGTCCATCATATGTCCACCAATTTTATTTAACAACATAATTTTATTTATTTTCAAGTGGGCAATAGGTGTATATATGGTGGACAAAAATTCCATTTGTCTAATTTATAGAGACTGAATGTGTAATTTTGGAAAAAATTAGGGACTTTGGGAATGATTTCAATAAAAACAGGCGGCGACGCAGTCATCACGCTAGATCGCCGCCATTGCTAAGATTAAAATCTCGGCACTCCACTTAATCATAGAACTGTCACTCTACTCCACTTTGTCATCCCACCTAAACCGAGCATTTTTCATGACCACCAATCTTGGATCGTCGCCACTGCAAAACCATGAGAGAGAGAGAGAGAGAGAGGCAGAGAGAGCAGTGCAGGAGGAGATCGAGAAAGTAACCAACATTGAGAAAGAGAGGAACTGACAAATAAAGAAGAGATAGGAGAAGGAGGTGTTGTTCGAGGCATAGATGAAATAAAAGAAGAAAGAGGGGACCAAAGAAAGAGGTGGTGATAACAACATGGATGAAGAAAGAGGAGATTGGAGGAGAAGGTGGTAGTGGTGGTGGTGGCACGAATGAAAGAAGATAAGAAAGAGGACAACAAAGAAGAGAGAGAGAGAGAGAGAGAAATCAATGGTGGAGGATAATGAAGGAAAGAAAGGGAGATTAGAATTGGAGGAAGATGAAAAAGAAGAGAGAGAGAGAGCAGTGGTAAAGGATGTGGACAGAGAAGAAATTCGAAGGGAGAGAAAGAGGGACTTGAGAGAAATTTGGACAAAAAATTGGCTGGCATTTTGGTAAATAGTTCCAAAGTTAGTGTCATTTTCCCTTGATGTAGAGAGGACGATGAAGAAAATAGAGAGAGAGAGAGAGAGAGAGAGAGAGGAGCTTTACCTTGATGTAATGTCATTTTTCTCGTAATTTTCTCTATTTTAAATAAAAAATAATGAGTTGGACTCTGGACCCAAAAAAAGTGAGTTAGGCGAGTGCCACATCAATGTATAAAACATGGCTTTGACTAGGACATGTGGCATGTCACTCAATGTTGCATATCATTTTGTTACGCTAGAGATTAAGCAAAGAATTGTATGGATAAATTAAAAAATTTAATTACATAATTGAGAAAAAAAGAGTTAATTTTACAGAAGGTCACTAAACTTGAGGGATTTACCCACGACACTCATTAAACTTCGATTTTGCCCAATAAGGGCACTAAACTTAACGGTTATGTTTTTTACAATCATCATTGATAGATTATGTTAAGACCCAGTGTCGGAATGCCACGTATGTGCCAAGTTGATTTGAATTATGCCACGTAGGATGACATGTGGGGTGGAAAACAAAATAAATTAATGATGTGGCATGTAATCTTAGAATATAATCTAACCTAATGCTCCAGCCAAATCAAGAATGTCTCTTTCTCTTTAGACCAAAAAAAAAAAGAACCAAGTGGTTGCTCTCTTTCTCTTCTTGTTGTTCTCTACCCAAGACATCTCTTCTTGTCCTTCTCTTTTTATTGAATACAAATAAAGGTAGCATTTATCATGCACTCTATCATCCATTGCAAAGTTAATTTAATCTGTTGGTTCCTGTTTTGTGGAAGCTTTCTTTGGGTTCCATTTTGGTTCATTCAAAGGGAACATGATGACCATTATGTCTTTATGTAGAAGCGTTATTAGGTGTGGTCCACGCTCATATGGTGAGTTTTTAGTCACTATTGTCATTTCATGTCTAGGGTTGGTAAATTCTAGTTGGTTTGGATCAGTTAGTAATAATAGTATATTTATGTTCTCAAAGTCTTATTTGTTTAATATGTAGACCTAAAGAAGAACTATTTCAGTGTTTACTTTCACTTCAAAGGATTGTTGTTGCCATGGGAATACAGAGATGGTACAGTAGAGGTTTTTGACTGGTGCCATTCTAAAATCATGGGATTGTAGCGGTTAGACAAGTGGCTAGGAAGATGCGATGTTATTCATGTTGTACGATATTTTCACAAGTAGCATGATGCGCCATTTTCGACTGGTTTGGTTCCTTTTAATCGGATGACATGCATACATCAAATGTCTTTTGTAGTTGAGGTAGAGAATTACATAAATGTGTATGTGAAACATTTTCACAGTTATAATGATGATGAAGCTCAGAAGTTTGGACAGGCTAGACTAAGTACCCTCCGATGCTCTATTGATGACTAAATGGGATTTGTTAATGGAATAGATGGTAGTAGACACATCTACTGGCGTAGAGCATGGGAGGGTCCGAACTCATCTAAACTACCTTCATGCTCAAAAAGGTTATTTGTCGATGATCAAGAAGAGAATGCTTTACTGGCCGTGGGAGCAGGAAATAATGAAGAAGAAAGGCCTAACTCCATTTTTGGTGGTATATGAGATTTAAATGTGGTTGAACAAGGAAGGATGGAAAATGCTAATGCACTTATATTTGAAGCTCTTTCTAGAAACATAGAAGACTTGGGGGACTTTGTTAATCCAGAGTAAATGATTACTGTCGATGATGAGGACTATCACGAAGTTATAAATCAAAATAAATCTTGTAAGCAAGATGATAATATACAAAATGTGGGTGATTCTATTGTTGATGTCGATATATTTAGTGAATTAGAGGATGATTTTGACGACAAAGATGAATTAAGTTTTGGAAGTGATAGTGACGGTGGAAATCAGTCTTAACTTCCCTGAATTTAATACAGAAAGGGATTGGGAAAATCCTCAACTTTGCAAGGGCATGTAGTTTGCTAATTTTTCAGATTTCAAAAAAGTAGCGAAATATGAGGAATAAGAAATAGGTGGCAACCATTTTTTTTCGTCTTAATGATCAAAAAAGATGTATGGCAATGTGTAAATATGACCCTGATAACTGCACTTTCAAAATATTTGCATTTCTTATTGGTGGTGGTGATCCAACGGTGCAAATAAAGTCGTGTTGCCTAAGGCACACTTGTCCAAAAGTGCCAAAGAATTTCCACTTGACTGCTAGAATGTTGGCTTTTGATTATTTTGAGAGGTTTAAGACAGATCCATCATGGATTGAGTATGGATTAATTGATTGTATTCAGAAGGGGTCTGGATATATTATAAAGCACTCAAAGGCATGAGGGTTAAGAATATATGCATGAACATGATTTATGGAGATGAGGAAAAACAATATTCTAAATTGTTTGAATATGTGGGTGATTTAAAGAAGACGAATCTAGGTTATACAGTGGATATTTTGCATGATTATGGTAGATTTATAGGTTTTAAATGTGCCTCGACCCTCTCAAAGATGCGTTCAAGATGTGCTTGCTTCCAATTATTTGCATAGATGGTTGTTAGCTAAAAAGGACGTATGATTGTCAGCTTTTATCGACTGTCACGTTCAACCTAAATGATATGATTTATCCTATTGTGTGAAATGTGGTTTTGAAAGGGGAAAAGGCGACTTGGAAGTGGTTTTTGGAATTGCTTGGTCATGATTTGGAGTTTGATGATATACAAGTTTCTTTTATGAATGATAGACAGAAGGTTAGTATATTATTCGAAGACAAATTCTTTTAATTAATAGTCTTTTTAAGATCATTTGTTGGAGATGAATTTTTACTGCATTTTGTTGGATTATAAAAATCAGTAGTTGAAATAAATATTATGAACCCAAATGATTCTTAACTATGGTGTAAAAGAAATCCTTAATTAGCTGTCATTTGCCAATAATATATGCACACAAAATGTCACATTCTTAAGAAGAAAAAATATTTTATTTGATAGTTAGAAAAATTACTTTTTTTGATAAGTAAATACTTGGTTGATGTCAATATTCTTAGACAATATAGGCGCAAATTAGTGATAAAAATAACTTCAATAGCTTATACAGTAAGGATGTTTTTGAAGATGTTTGTGTAAAGACAAGGAGAACAAAAGAATCCGTGAGAGTAATGAGATTGATTCACAAGTCTGTAGCACCAATATTAATTTTATGTTGTATATAACTGATGTTGTGTTGTGTTTGAATCATTGGAATTAATTTGATCCAAAAATGACTCCATGGCTTGTCCAAGTAGTTTCTTTTTGTTGCAATAACTTCTCTTGGTTAAAAAATGTACTATTTTTTGGAAGTTTTGTTCTTTGATGATTTCAATAATTGAGCTCTAGCTGTATGAAGCTATAAGTTGTTTAGTAATTAGTTGGTTCATTTCTAGTTATACAAGGTCCCATAATTCTTTATGGCATATTGATCTGTTATTTATTTTCAATACACTGCATCAAGTTCTTAATCAATTTTCTACCAAACAAGTCTCAATTTTCTATCAATTTTCACGATCTATTAAAATATTGGTTGTTGTTTGAAAAATGAAATTTGTTGTTACAGGGACTTGTCGATGCATTGAATGAGTTGTATCCAATGCCCTGGCATAGAAATTGTGTACGCTATATGTACATAAATTTGTGTATTTTGCACAAGGGGAAAAAGTTAACAGATATAACATGGAAGTGCTTGCTATGTGAAGTGGTTTAATGTTTGGATGTCAAAGTTAGAGGGGAAGGACTTTGAAGCGAGTCAATGGTTTAATCATCTAAATAGACAACTCGGGGTTTGGTCAAGAGCATTTTTTTGAGAATCAGCTTGTTGTGACATACTTCTGAATAATCCTTGTAAATGCTTCAACCACTATATCATTGACCTTCGTGACAAGTTGATAATCACAATGTTAGAAATGATCAAAGATTGTATTATGAACAGATTGTATACAAAACACAAGATTGGTTAGAACAGGACTCGGGTGGTTTGCCCGAAGGTGCAGAAAAAATCAGATGAATCCAAACAACTTGTAGATAATTATCATGCATCTTCTTTTGGAGGTCTATAGTATAAAGTTGACGATAGATGTGGCCCTTATGTATGTGATTTGGATGCGCAGACATGTATATGTGGAAATTGGCAAATTTTCATGCCGCCATGTGCGTATGCAGCAGCTGCAATAAGATGCAACAATGAACCTGTTGAAAATTATGTTCAAAAGTGATATTTGAGGGAGACCTACATGGACGTCTATTATCGCTTCATTAATCCATCTAATAATCAAGAATGAATATGTTAATCGTTTGCAAAAAACCATCCCACCACCAATTACTAAGCCCAAACGTGGTCAGAAGCCAACCAAACGTCGAAAAGAAGCTGCGGAAATTGAAGCAGTAGTAGAGCAAAGAAGAAACACCCCTATAAATCAACACGTCTAGAGGATTCCAATGGGTTATGAAGATGAATTGACAAGCCCTCCTCCTGAACAAATCAAGTTATCCAAAAAGGGAAGTGTAACATGCTCAATCTGTCACAAGAAATGACCTAACAAGTGTTTCCATAAGGTAAATTATTAGAGAATTGCTTTAGAGTCATGCTTATTCTTCTTATGCGTACTGCATGTTAGATGACTTTGATAATTTCATGTATTACTAGAGAAACACATTGACGGATGGTGACCAGTCCACATACCAAGCACCAGAGGATTTTGATGAAGGAATGGGGGTAACCACACAATATGAATGCCAACAATGATTACTAAACATTTCATTTAAGTAACTGTAATATGGCATTTTGTATTTGCTAATTGATCAAATTAATTATGAACTAGATTACCAAATAGTTTTGTATTTTTGGTGAATGACCCATCTAATTGCTAAATGAATGAGGGACACAACACAACTCTGATTACTAAAATGTTCATTTTGTATCTTGGCTAGCATGAATTCTTCTGCTATGTTGAATGAAAAACATTGACTTGTTTTAATCAAACTCTTGTCCCTTCAGTATTGTGCTAGACATCACTGTAATGAATAAATAAATAACACCATCCAAAATACTTCATTAATAAATATCATCCAAAGATATATAATACATCTTACATAATTCATACATAGTCTTACAACACTAATCTAACCTAAGAACACCTATACTTAACCAAATTAGACATCGAGGTCATAACGACAAGTATTGTAGCAAACACAGCAAGCCATTTGAACCAATCTTCAAATGACTTGTTTATGTTCCCATTCCTATGCATCATTTCTCATATCCTAACCTTCTCACGCTTTGTTTCCAATTGTGTTGTAAGCTTGTTAATTTCAGTGTTGTCTTCGCCTTCTACTTCAGAATCCATCCACTTAAAAAATCCACAACAACGACCACGACTCTACAAAACATATTAAAATAGCAACCAACAAATATGTCTTAGTTCTTAACACACATCACAACAGTGTAACAAAAAAAATGCATGAAGCCATGCTTAATTAACTCACATATCCCTTACAGCCATAGAACCACTTTCAAAGCTCCATTGGACTTTCGAAACCTTTAGTGCATATGGAGCACCACATCTGTAATTTGGAATCTGCCTAAATTGATTCTGGTAATTACCGTGATATGAAGCCCTTGAATTTTGCGATGACAACGCCATTTCCTTCCCTTAATTCATTCAATCACAATTCAACATTGTCAAAACAAATTCAAACCCTACAAATATTATTTCTAACATTTATTAGAAAATTTTCCTGAAAATATAACCGATTTTTGTTTTGCCTTTGAAATCGAAGTTGTAATCAAATTCTGTGTCACTATTTTTTACCATTTGAGATGAAATCACATAAGGCATGACAACAAATGAGTTTGTTCACTTAAATAATAAAAATAAAAAAAAAAAAGAAATTACACAACTTACCCTTTCTGATTGGACTACGGAGTGGTGGTGACAGTTGTGGTGTTGGCAGCCGACACTGGTGGTTGCGACGGTGGTGGTGTTGACGGGGACAAAATGGATCTCTTTCCCTTCCCCTTCTTTCCCCTCCCTTATCCTCTCCCTTTCTGTAAAAGGCTGAAACTCAAATCTGATATTTTATTTGTTTGAAAAAGTTGGGCCCTGAAACAACGTCGTTTTAGGCCCCTCCATGTTTCAAAACCCATTTTTAGATTTCAGAACCCTTTTTGAAATGGCGTCTTCTTCTACCTTGTTTCTCCTCTCAATCAAAATCAAATGATCATTGCTCTCTCCTCTCTCCCGTTTCTCGTCGAAGCTTTTAGCCCATAGGAAACTTTGTCTTCATCAAGTCTCGTTTCTCTCTTCTCTGTCTTGTTTCTCTTCAAAATCTTTCGGCCCATAGTTTGCATCGTCTTCATGGATGGAGACAGAGAGGTTCGAGAGAGAGATCGAGAAAAAGGTCTGTTCACTCGATGTAGTGACGGAGATCAAGAGGTAGTTAGAAATTGGCTATTGAAAGATCGAGAGCGAGAGATGGTCAAGATTGAGTTGGAGGTAGGTAGAAATTGTCCATCGAGTGAGAGAGACAGACAAGATCGAGAGTTTTTTTAACTCATTTGCCACGTCAACAATGACACGTTCATTTTTTGATGATGTGTCATTATATGTGTCAAAATATAGACCAATGTGGCGCATACGTGGTATTCCAGCACTGGGTCTTAACAGAATCCGTCAATAGTGACTGTCGAAAACAAAACCGTTAAGTTTAGTGATCTTCTTGGGCAAAATTGAAATTTAATGACTGTCATAGGCAAATCCTTTAAGTTTAGTAACCATCTATAAAATTAACTCGAAAAAACTATCAAAATTTATCGCATGTACGAAATGCAAACATGATTGAGGCAAAATTAAAATTCATTGCTTTTTACATAGCGAAACCAATTATAAAACATGATTTGCCTTATTGGGGAAGGTGGAGTTCTATTTAGAAATCCCATGCTTTGCACGAGTTAAATAGTGAAAAATACTGAAAATGCTGCACGAGTTAAATACTGCTCAAATTAGGGGCAACTATGAAAATATTATAGGTCAAATTATTTGACATTTTTAATGTATCATGTAATTTTTTATTCAATTTTTGAGTTTTAAAAATTTTCTCTGTAATTTTAGTAAAAATTACAGAGAAATATTTTCAAAAATTATACAAAAATTTTCAAAAACCATAAAAAGTACAAATGATTTTTTCTAAATTTTAGAGATAAAAAAACATATTAAACTATAACTTAAAAATAACATAAGATTTAACCCAATTATTATTTGTGGGCGTCACTTCACCCTTCATGCATTGTATTTAGACTTAGACGTATTGACAATTTGTGCAGATATTGGATGACTCCGCTTTCAGCCATTTGTCACACTCTAAGAGTCGAACCTCTTCAGAAACATCATTTATATATTATCATTTCGAATTTTCAATTATTGCAGTTGATTTCATCAACTGTACTCGGGCTTTCTCCATCACATCAAACATCAATTGTGGCATGCTGGCACTGAAAATAGTGGGGACATTTGATATTTGAAGAAGATACAACTTTGTTCCTTTCTGATGGGACAATTTTATGATTTTGATTTGGGATTATTGGGATATCTATATTTTTGCAAAACACAAAAAAAATAACAAAAAAATACCGCCGATCTTTTTAGACAGTCTTTTATGCACTCTGAACTTTAAAGTTCAAACTTAGAAGAATTATTCTTTTGAAATCAAATTTAGAAACCATTCGGAATATATTTGGTCATCAAGTTAGTTTTTACTCGATTTGCATTTGATTTTCTTTGTTTTTTTTTACTCGTGTTCATTTGGCATTTTTTGGGTTTCCAATTGGTTTTATTCGTTTCTTTTTATTCTTTTTAGAAATGAACATTCTCTTATTTGGTTATATTTTTTATTTATATTATGCATTTTTTATTTGAAAATAAAGTGAAACCAATTTTTTAAACAAAAAAAATCAATATCTTTAATCAAATAAAAACTACAATAAAAAACCTAACAAAAACAGAACGAAAACTAGAAAGGAAAGCCAACTAAAAACGAATAAAAAAAAAGGAAAAAATAGCAATAAAAAGGAAGAAAAGCAAAAAAGGGGCTCCCACGTGTTAGGGAGTCTTTGTGAGATTGAGCAATTCAATAGACTAAAACCTTCACCGCACGTATTTGTAAAAGTTCGCACTGCATGCATGTACAAAATGGTGCCGTCCTGATGAAAAAAAAGACCTCCAAATATTATTCTATATAAATTTTCCTTTTTTGATTTTCTACTTTAGACTTGGCGTAAATTACGCCAATTGTGATAATTAACCCACGCCATTTGTCATAATTAACCCGCAGATTTATATAAATGTCACCCTAGGCTTCGAAATTTCTAAAATAGTATAATGCAGACATTACATTCTAGAATGTCACCCCCTTAAACTCAATGTCGAAAATGTTATTAACATTACCGTATTTAAGGGAAAATCGCGCACGAAAATCTTGTTTTCCTCTTTCTTTCTCTTCATTCTCTCGTATGTCTCTCTCCCTCTCCCTCTCTCTCTTTACTTCCTTTGCCCACAATAACCGCCTCCGCCACCACCTACTCTTTCTCCTCCACCGTCGCCCATCTCACCATCGCCAATAGATCAGAGAGAGAGATCTCTACCTTCAAATGCGACTCAACCAAAGTTAATGAGAAACAGACCGAGCCAAATCACGACAAAGAAAAAGAAACAGATGTGGAAGTTGTCATCGTCAGCTTTCTCTGTGGAGAATCAAGCCAAATCACGATGAAAATCATGCTCCTAGCAACGACATCGTATGTCCTCTATGCTTCCTCTGATGTGGTGACAAAGTTGCAACAACGCCAGTGACGTCCTCGATGATGCTGACGCCGTCACCTATCACGACTCGACATAAGCTCGCAGCTATCCTTAAGCAACATCTGACAACTAATGAGCCTCCAACCACTAAGTCCAAAAGTTCATGTTTGGGTTACTTAAGTAGCTAAGTCCTTATACTTGTAAACTTTTCTATTCATATACACTTATATGATGTAGGACAACAGAGCTGTTGTACAGCAGATTGCTTGACCTACATGCTTAGGTGGGATGTTATAGTTTCCACCCCCATAGTTTTGCGATGTCCTCATCGCCAAACCTTCGGATCATGATGCCCAAAATATCTCCTGTGTTTTGCCGGTGTGGAATTCGCCTATATTCAACCTATTGACGACTCAATGACTCCCTCTCAACTCCTTTGTTTGCCCACCATCGCCATCAGTTGAGGTTTGCCCCACCACCGCTCACGCGAAGTATGTCACGAACTGAGATCGGACCATGACCAGCTTACAAGATGAACTGAACAGGGGGTCTGGCCCATCTCGCACAAGTCTCGGAGAATCAAATATTCTACCCAACTTATTAATTTAGAACATTCATTAAACCAAAGCATATAATATATGTAAAGATATTTTATAAATATATATGAATATATATATATATATATATATATATATAGTATATGAAAATATCATGTGAGTATAAAATATGTGTAAGTAGAACAAAATAAATCATAATAACAGAATGAGTGTAAAATCATATATGGGTAAAACCAAATATCCAAAATACAAAATATCTAGTAACCCACTAGCATTTTGGTGTGGAGCTCTACCCAAAAATAAAAGAGCTCGACTAAAAGGGCATCTAATAACCAAAATAATGATGCCTCACCAAGAACATGGGTTGTCTAACGGTTGCTGGATGTCAAAATACCTGAAATGTTGAAGGAGGGGTGAGTAAAACTCAGTGAAGGACAATACTCTGAAATGCCTCCAAAGCTCACATAAACCATTTTGAAAACGTTTTTAGAAGATACCACATGCACGTATATAATCAGATACTAATAGTATACATTCGTATACATATAGATAATAGTTCAGAAATCCATTTTGAAAACATTTCTCATGGGTAGCAGCCAGCATACAGTCAGACAAAATCAAAAATCATACATATGGTCTATGACACCAGACAAAATCAGACGTACGTGTGTCTAATCGGACACACGACTACTATATTACCCTAGTAACTGGGGCCTTAACAGAGCAGTGGTAAACTAAAGGCTACGTATTCTGTAGCTAGGTGTCTCATATCCAAAATAATATAATACATATGTATGTATAGCAGATGCCATGCAAATCAGATGATCAGAATTAGAAAATATATAATACTTTCGAAAACATAATTTTTCTTATTACTGAAATAACGCATATATCATATTTTTAGATTAGTCAAATCATTAATTTGTCAGATTACAGTTATAAGTCAGACACAACAAAATGATATTAATTTCAAAAAACACAGCCTATGTGTCCCTAGATGACATTCCACTCATCTGGATGTCCAAAAGTAGAAGAGCTAGTCATGCACCATTGGTAGGCAGTTGGTTACGCTGACACGAATACAAAACTGAAAATAGATATATCAGAGAAATGTTAAATTGTAATATTATGGTAATACCAAATGCATGATATGCAAATACAAACCCAACCCTCATACGACGTCAAAAAACCTATTGCGATCAAAGATCTATAACTCTCGACTTGAAAATCAAAAAAAATATAAAATTACAGTTTGGTCCCTCAATTTTTATAAAATTACACTTTAATCCCAAGGTCATAGAAAGTTACATATTAGTTCTCAAGCTTTTCAAAATTACAAATCAGTAACTCAAGTAATTCATAATCATTTTCTAGACCTTAAATATTCAAAAATTATCATTTTAGCCACTACGGTAGAAAATCTTTCAAAAAAAGCCCTAAAATTTGTCTCGACCGAGACCCAACGTTCTAAGACACTCAAACCAACTCTAATCAACCTTGGATACTTGAATCCATCATCAATTTCATTAAAACAACAAGAAATCATCAAGAAATCCCAAAAATCCTAACCAAACCCTAACCTATTCAAAAACAACATCAAATCCAAGCCAAATCTAAGCATTTATAACCTTAATCTAGCATGATCTAACATCCTACAACTCACATTTCAATAGAGACAACTAAATCTGAACCCTAGATGCAAATTTGGCCTCCACGATAGATCAGAAATTCAAGCATGAAAATGACAAAAAAAAAAAGAGATTAGGAACATGATCTTACCTCAAGAAGTGTTAAGGAATCAAGGAGAGGCAATGGGAGTTGGCGAGAGATGGAATTGAGAGTGAAATGAGTGAAGAAAGGCATAAATGAATGAAGAGGGTTGGGTGAGGGGTATTTAATGACCTCTCACCTAAAATGCATCGTGGCAATGTACATCAGTTTTTGTCACAATGTACGTCACCAATTGCACAATGATGTTATTTTGGTCAAAATTGCATCCAGTAGCCTCGTTTTTGCAAAATCGTTGATCAGCGTACGTCTTGACTGAATAATGTACATTGCACCTTCCAAAATGTACGTCATGAAGAAACACATATAACATATGTCATCGTGCTCCAAACAACATTCCTCGTCTTCCTTCACTTCCACGCAAGCATCGAATCATTCTCGAGGTTCAACAACACCTATCCTTACAAAATTAATATCATTAAACATCTCCAAACACTCAATCAACATATCAGGCATCAAGGTGGATTAGAACTCAACGAAATGCTACAAAAGATTGATCAAAAACGGGCGACGTGTTACAAAATGGCTCTAATATCATAATTGTCATGACCCAGCATAAGCACACAGCTATCCTTAAGCAATAATTGACAACTAATGAGCTTCCAACCTTTAAACTCAAAAGTTCAAGATTGGATTACTTAAATAGCTAGGTCCTTATACTTATAAACATTTTCATCTATATACACTTATAAACTCAAAAGTTCAACCACTTATATGATGTGGGAAAAGAAAGTTGTTGCACAGTAGGTTGTTTAACCTACTAGTTTCAGTTGTTTGCTTAGGTGAGATGTTACATTGCCAAAAATATATTTAATGCTGGCACGGTTGTAGAGCCATGAACAGTGCCGACGGCAATGATTCTATTGTGGGGAAATTGTAAAATTGATGTTTTAGTCCCTACAATTTTGCTAGATAATACTTTTTGTCCTTAAAGTTTTAGAATTGCTTGATTTAATACTGAAAACCATAAATTCAGTTTAAAAAAAAGGTTTTAAAAGCTTGTACACTTGTGTACACCAAAAGATCAATTTAAAAAGAAATTAGAAACACCTTGTACACTTGTGTACACCCATGCATACTAATGAACAACGTCTACACCAATAAATCAACTTAATAAAAAAATACAAATGCCTTGTTCACTTTTGTATACTAGTGTACACCTATGGATATGTGTATACCCAAACTGAAATTCATAAAATTAATTTTTTAAAAAGACTTGTGAATACTTTTATACACTTATTTATACCATTGTACACATCTATATACTTTTTGAAAAAATTGGATATTTTATTTTTTTAAAAAAATCATTTTCTTGCGAAAAAATCATTCTTTTGCGAAACTATTTCAATTTCTCACAATTTTTTTGTAAAAAAATGGTATTTTTAATACATGTTTAACATTTTGTGGTGTTTCTAATATTTGAAAACTAGTGTTGATATTTTTTAAATTTGGCATTTTAACTAGCTACAAAAGTATGATTTTCTCTTAGACTTGTGTGGCTTGTACTTCTACAAAACCAACATATCGACACTTAGCTCAAAGGCTAAGCTTGCCTTAAATGAGCCAAATTTGTAGAAGTTTCGTGCCAATTCTCAAACCTAGCTTATGCTAAGCCAGAGTAACTAAAAATCCAGATCTAATATGGAAGTATCAAGCCTTACAAGTAGAAGATAACTCCGTAAAGTGGGCCTAATAATCATCAACAAACCCGGTCCACAAAAATTGAAGTGGTCTATGAGAATTCTAGTAAAAGATTGTTTTTTCTAGTCTCAACTAGAGCTACTGATTTGTCATGATTCTCAAATCGAGTTGAAATTAATGGTCACTTATAAGTTTCTTCCTTTTTGTAACCTATTAGACTGTCTTTTCAAGGACAAAACTTTGGGCATTTGGAGCTTATAAAGGATGACACTTTAGTCTCTGGACTTCATGATTGTTGAGTCTAGTTTTGATGATGACGACAACAAAACATATTCAAATTCTATAATGGTGTGACACGAGCAGAATATTCAAATTTTGGTTCAAAGATCGTTGTGCATGTAAAGGTTTCAGTGCGCGCACAATTGTTGAGAGACTCTAGGATCCTCTGAAGCTTGGACTTTGGTTAAGCACATAATCCTCTGAAACTTACAGGAATTGCACACGTAAGTGTGGATTACGCAGGCAAGAAAATGTGAAAATGAAGTCGTGGCTTCTTGGTGATGAAAAAGCAAACCTAAGTTTGGAAGCTACACACTAAACTTCCTTAGTTCACAATAGTTGCGCATGCAACATTGGATTATGCATGCAATTGTGGTTGGCATCAGATTAATACAGAATTTTCATATAACTCACAAGGAAACCATTTTCGAGACTAATAGTCACAAATCCCTACGTGGGTATAAAAGGACGTCTCCAACATTAGAAAAAGTGAGAAAAACTTTACCTACACTTTGCTATCTTCATTTCTCATCAATTTTCTCATTTTGTAATTTATACCCACTCTTGGTATTCTTATTTGCAATCATTTTTGGGTTGTGTTGAGCTTAAATCTGTATGTTTAGGAACACAATTTGTAACAAGCAAAGTATTTGCTTGAGGCTTAGATAAGTTTTCTTATTGAGCCTTGAAAAACAAGAGTGTGAGATTTTTCTTGTTTTGTTTCCTTAGAAAAACAAGAGAATGTAGATTTTCTAGTTTGTTTCTTGAAAAAACTAGATATTGTCAATGTTGCCTTGTAATCCTTAAAAACAAAAAAAGTGTAAACAATTTTCTTCCACTTAGAAGGGAGGAGCTAGTGCATTGAACTCTCAAGTGAGACTTGAGTAGTGGATATAACTAAAGGGATGACCGAACTTCTATAAATTAGATTTGTTTTCTCTTCTCTTAACTCATTTACTTTGCTTTGCAATCAGATTATATTATGTGTAAATTAGTTTTTTAGTTTTAAGTTGTTTTCGCACTTATTTTTTATTTTGTGTCAAAAGAAATTGTAGAAATTTTGTTGTGTGCTTTGACATGAAAAGATTTTTAACAAAATTTTAAAACTTGTGCAATATTCAATTCATTCTCCTTTTATATTGTTATTTGTGGGGCCAATAATGATCATAAAGAAATATGATCCACAACATTTCTACACACAAATTTTTATATATTTTATTTTATTCATTTTATTGGAGGAAAAAAATGGCACGTGATTTTCATACGAAACGTGGAGGAAGTTGATAAAAAGAATCTACCGAGAAACAGTTCATGCCGACAGTATGCATATGAGAGAGTTGCAAGAGGCCAAAATGTTGCACACTCAGACAGGCCCTACATCAGCTACATGCCACGTAGATTAAACTAATATTTCTTTTGTAAATAAAATCATCTCTCTTTATCTAATCGTAATAGGCGGCAGCACATTGGATTTGCAATTAACATTTAGGTAGTGTTAAGCACGCAACGGCATAGTATAGGACATCCTCCAACTACTCCGAAAGCAAAACATAATTTGATCCAGATTGTTTTTCTTTCTGCTATTTCTTTTTTTTAATTTTATGATCTTTCATTTATATCAATATTAATTTGACACACAACAGGTTTCTACTCATCTTGAAATGAGGAACTGTTGAGCAAAATTAGTTGTCAACAAATCATTTCTGTTAGCTTGACAGATACAGAGTGATTTGGAATCCTTAATCAATAAGGAAAATTCTTACCAAATACATGTAAAAATTTCTTACCAAATACATGTAAAAATTTCTCACCGAAATTTTTATATGAGCGAGACTATATACTAAATATGAATAAAAATTTTCACATCAATTGAATAGCTAAGCACTTTGGTTGGTGTAATCAGTAGCTACAAAACATAGATTCGAGAAGCAATCAATTGAAGAAACCAAATATTCTGATTCATTCACTGCTTCATTAGCAGAATAAAAAGCTACATGTTGAAGATTCAGGATGTACAATTCAAAGACGAGAAAGAATTAAAAGATTGGAATCTTCTAGCCGCTATGTACATATCTTCCAAAAATTACCCACAAATATTATGGGGTATTAGGTCAGCTAGCTTGAACAATTCCCTTCACATCTTTACCGGAAACAAAAGGGTGCGATAACAATTGTGACGCCGACCACCGTTTACTGGATTCCTTCTGCAAGCAACACTCAATAAAACTCCTGAACTCCTCGGAACCACTTTCCGGCAGCGACGGCGGGTCACCAAAACAAATGGCGCACATAAGAGTCGCCCAGTTGGGTCTTTGACCCGGTTGGAGAAACGGGAAATGACCCAAATACAGCTCCAGCAACGTAAGCCCCAAGCTCCAAATATCAGCCGCAAAACCATTGTAGTTGCCACCGTAGGTATCTGGATCAAACCGCTCAGGGCTCATGTAAGCGCAAGTTCCCACATATGAATTACACGCATCCAAACTCCGGCACATGATTTTGCTCACTCCGAAATCAGCAATCTTTACCTCCGAATTCTTATTCACCAACAGATTCGAGGGTTTAATGTCGCGATGAATGATTTTATGGCTATGTAAGTAAGCAAGCCCATTAAGAACTTGACGACCAACATCAGCCAACATCTTCTCCGAAAACACGCCCTTCTCTTTCAGCACAGAATCGAGCGAACCCATATCCATGTATTCCATCACAATCGCCACATCTCCCGTCGGCTTCTCTTGTATTCCGTTACACTTAACGATATAAGGAGAGTCAGTTTTCCGGAGAATATCCATTTCTCTGAAAACCTGACGGCGGACTAACGGATCACTGTCGGCGTGAACAACTTTGACAGCGTAAATCTGATTAGTCCTTTTATGACGGGCTTTGTAGACAGTACCACCATTACCATGTCCAAGAACCTTGATTTTCTCAAGATCATTGCAGGAGAGGTGTCCAGTGGAGGTGGTGGTAGAGGCGGAAGTGGTAGGAGGAAGGGGTAAAGGGAAGCGGAGGCGGCGTTCAGAGAGTTCGGGGAGGCGGAGGTTGAGCTTGCGGCGGTCACGGACAAGGGCCATAAAAGGAGGGAGGTGAAGGTTGAGCGAGGAGAGGGTGAGGAGTGGATTATATAAGTGGGGAAGGAAAGTGACAAAGAATAAGAAGGAAGGTGAGAGGAAGGGAAGTAGTGAGGAGAAAGCAAAGTGGTGAGGTTTCTATCAGTCTTGCTGTGATGGCTTTTTTTATATATATAAATTATTCATTTTTTTATGCACGTGTTTAATATATTATTTTAGAATTTCTGGAATTTTTAATAATTTATTTAAGCATATTCATTATTTTTAATACAACAGTTGCTCAAGAGTGAAGAGTCAAGATTCAGATCCCACCAAGTGTACCCATGAGCAATTGTTTAAGGGTTGTTTTTGGAACATTGTTTTTTATTTTTAATTACCCAATTTTTCTCTGTTTATATTTTTTAATTGAAAGCTGAAAAAGATTTATTAAAATTTTTTTATTTGTGAAAAATGGAAATAAATTTATTTTGAACAATTTTTTTAATTTTTCATCTTTTTTTTTGAAAACTTTAAAAAATGCAAATTTTCTCCGTTTCACCAAATGAACAATTATATATTTTAATAAATTGTCAATAGCGAGCTGATAATTATATTTTTAAGGCTAAATCATACATAAAAGTCTTCAATTATTTCATATTTTTCATATGGATATTCTTGTTATCGTAATTGTGCACGTAAGAGTGTCTAAATTAATTACTCCAAAAACAATAAAATTCAAATGATTAAACTAATTAATTACCATCATTTATTATTTACGATGCACTATTCACACGGAAAATTATTGCTTAAATTTGGTGCATAAGTGGAAACATGCATCAAGCGAATCACAATATTTATCATTATACTAAACTTTGTGCATATTTCACATATCAACTGTTAATTGATTTAATGAATAGGTGGGACTATACACCAATAAGAATTTCCTATTCATACATCTAATTGTAATGCAAAGAAAGGCTCTTTTCACAATTAGGACGTTTGTAGAACGACTTTTATGTATTTCAATTAACATCAACGCTTACCTCATGCTATGCTACTCAATTTAAACTGATTTAAAATCTGATGAATCATCATTTCAAAAAAAATCTGATGAATCATCGCATGTTGGCTAAATTCCAGAGCAAAAAATGCCAAAAAGCTAGCCTCTTTCCCAATATCTTGAAGACTTGAACCACACAAACCAAACACTTGTAATTTCCCTAGCTCTTTCATCAAATTCAAGCAATTTTGCCAATATCAGTTAGAAAAACAAAAACCCAAAGGAATCTGGCGTGCGAGATGAAGCCAAAAACTACGTCCCCACGAACGTCACGAAGTGGGCTATGAATGCAATAAGACGTAAGAAATGTAGGATGTGGGGTTTATAATTGTTAGGCTTATGAATTATATTGTCTTGTTATTATGGGGACCAATTCAAGTTGGCCAACTTGGTGTTTAAATAATGATACAATGTATTGGATAGATATCGGTAGCGACGTGGTGTGCTAAGCTATATCCAACTCTAAAATTAACTAATCATTTATAAGGATATTTCTATCTCAACCAACCCTTTTGTTTTGTATTTTTGGTTAGTTTCTTTTTCTCTTTATAAGGATTTAAAAAAACATATAAAAGGGAGGGAATGATGATTAAAGTGCTTTGAGATGGCAGTAGTGATGTGCAACCAATTAGACTAAAAAAATGACTGAAACGATCATTGCATATTTGCAAAGAATACTCGACATAATACCAAACAAATCTAGTATAAATGAAAATAATTATAACACATTTGCATTAGATTACTAAAATCAAATTGACATAAAATCAAAAAGATCTAGCCAGGTAATTGTTATAACAGGACACTAGCTAGCTACTACACTCCAAGTTGTGTAATAATTACTGTTCTCCTAAATAAAATTTTCACTACATAAAAATCTTGTAAAAATTTTCTAGTATAGAAGAAAATATTTCTCTCTTTGATTTCAAGATTTCTTTTTTATTTTTATTTTTCAATCTTAGGTGTTAGTTTTCTTTGCTGCAGGGACTTTTCTTCAAAGTTTGTCTGAAGCAATGTGTTTGAAGGAGACATTGAACTGGTTTAAATTCATCTGTTTGTCTAGTGTTATCATCGAGTCTGATGCTAAGAATGTTGTTGGAGCTATTTTAAATTGTGTTGTTTTTTATATGACTGAATTTGGTTATATAATTCAGTCATGTCGTCATTTGTTAGAACTTAGTAATTGTTGAGATGGAAGTGAGATTTTTTTTTATACAAAATGAAGCTAATTGATGTTTGATGAAGCAAGCATGGTTTGGGACGGATTGGTGAAAAGAAGAGATGAATTGGAGTGTGACGAGGAGGACACGGTCGTGTCCCAACCCGTGTAATGATAGTTGCTGATTGCTCGACACACAGCCATGGTTCTCTGTTCGTGTAATATGTGTCACGACTGTGTCTTTTGATTAGTGCCTGTGTTTTTAATTCTGGAGGGCATTAGACGTGTTTTAGGATTTGGATTGCCCTAGTTTGTCTTGTATTCATTGTAAACATATAAATAGATAGCTTGAGAATATCTTAGGTTCCTTTGGTGGCCAGTTGTAAGCCTTTTGGCCAATTTTGACTCAGAATAATAGAATTACTAGCTCTTTGCCGGTGGATATAGGTCGATTGACCAAGCCAAATAAATTCTTGTGTATCTTATGTGATTGCTTTTATTTATTTTCGCGTTATTCTATCGCTTAATTTCCTGACAAGGGGTATTAGACTCATAGAAGTTTGTTTAGAAACACCTGGGTTCAGATATGCGAAAAGAAGATGTCTTCGTGTAGATTTGAGATTGAGAAATCCAATGGGTCGAATGATTTCACCTTGTGGAAGCTGAAGACGAAGGCACTTCTAGTTCAGCAGATGTGTGCAGAGGCAATAGATGGGGAAGAAAAATTACCAGTAGAATTGACAACGACGCAGAAAGATGATGTTGTGTCTAGGACACATAGTACGATTCCATTGAGTTTGGCGGATGAAGTATTGAGGGAGGTAGTTGAGGAAACTATAGCATGTTTGTGGAAAAAGCTTGAGAGTAAGTATCAGAAGAGATCCCTGACGAGCAAACTTTATCAGAAAAGGTGGCTGCATACCTTTAAGATGACAAAAAAGATGCAAGTAAAAGAACATTTTGA
>CAODLS010515658.1:0-10037 GCA_948243855.1 Flueggea neowawraea
AGTTGCTAATGTTGAGCTATATTACAAGGCTGTGCATTTCTACTTGCAAGAGCATCCGGATCTCATCAATGATCTCCTTAATGTGCTGGCACTTCGGGTGGATCATACTCGTGTTGTGGATATCATGCGGAAGGTTTTTACCTATATTTGCTGATATTTATGATGTAGATGGATTTGGAATGTTTGACATAGCTATGACCATGTTATATTCTTGATTTTTTTTGTGGTGCTAGGCTGGTCACCTGCTTCTTGTAAAGCCATACATGATTGCCGTTCAGAGCAACAATGTCTCTGCAGTGAATGAAGCGTTGAACCAGATCTACGTCGAGGAGGAAGACTACGAGAGATTGCGATCATCTATTGATATGCATGACAATTTTGACCAGATTGGCCTTGCACAAAAGGTGAGGTGTTCAGTTGTGTAACACTTCTTTTTCTATTGATTTGAGTTCTTATGTTTTAACTTGTTGAGGTATAATGTTGGCAGATTGAGAAACATGAGCTTCTTGAGATGAGACGTGTTGCTGCTTACATTTACAAGAAGGCTGGCAGGTGGAAGCAGTCCATTGCATTGTCTAAGAAAGATAACCTTTACAAAGATGCGATGGAGACAGCCTCACAATCTGGTGATCGTGAACTTGCAGAGGAGTTGCTTGTCTATTTCATTGAGCAGGTACTTGCAAAAAACCTAAGTTACCTTCTCATTTCTGTATAAAGTTCAAATGATATGGTTGTGGATTGTGACAGCACATTTTTAATATTTGGAAAGAGAAACTCTGTTCTCCTGAAACTAAGATCGGCTCGTTGGCTATGTTATAACTCTGAGGTGCCAGAACTACTGTTTTTAGTAGACAGCGGTGCTTCGAGTTTTTAGTTTGTGCACTAGTTTTATTGGCTAACGAACGTGAGCCTTAGTAAATTTGGGTCCACATTGCAAGCATCTGGTAATAAAGGCCACTGTTTAGGATATATAATTGATTTTATGAATTTTAGGGACCAGAATCTGGAAAAACTGCATGGTTACTAAACTCATTGGTTTTTACACTTGTAGCCTTATATTTTTGTCATGTGGGCACGTTTATTTGGTGTTTTAAGAAAATATTATAATTCTGCGTTATCTGCAATTTTTGCAGGGCAAGAAAGAATGTTTCGCTTCATGCCTCTTTGTCTGCTACGATTTGATTCGACCAGATGTTGCTCTTGAACTTGCCTGGATAAACAACATGATCGACTTTGCCTTTCCATACATGTTGCAGGTGCTTTTGACATTCTAATCTATTTGCTAATAGAAGTTCTTCATGTACCGTGGTTAATTGGCCTGGCCTTTTTCGTAAAAAATTAAGGCTCATGTAATACCATTTTCCCATTTGCAGTTCATCCGTGAATACACGAGTAAAGTTGATGAACTTGTGAAGGATAAAATTGAAGCTCAGAAGGAAGTGAAGGCAAAGGAGCAGGAAGAGAAGGAAGTGATTGCTCAGCAGGTAGGCTCTTTGTTCTCTTGTGCGCAACATTTGATGTCATAGGTTGTTTGTATTTCAGGAAAGCATCCGCTAGAGTTATATTTGCATGTTTTGATCAAGTAATCACTGCGTTGTTTTAATCAATTGAATCTTTTGCAGAACATGTATGCACAGTTGCTTCCTCTAGCGTTGCCTGCTCCACCAATGCCGGGCATGGGCGCAGGACCATCAATGGGCATGGGAATGCCGCCAATGCAACCACCACCCATGGGCGGAATGGGAATGCCCCCAATGCCACCTTTCGGCATGCCACCTATGGGCAGCTACTGATTTGCATTTGAGGTGACCCCTTTTTGTAGACATTGGCCGAGAGAAACATCAGTTGCTTAATGAAAGAGGAAGTGCAACATAGCTGTTGGGGCTTTTCCGATTGGTGGTGTTTTAACCAGGCTTTGGTGCCTTCTTTTTGTTTTTTCTGTTTTCTTGGTGTTTGTTTGGTCGGATGAAGGTCTAGCTGAAATAAATCCATATCATTCTCTGTGTTTAGTTTTTGTGTGGATATGTGTTGTAATATTCTTTTAGTAGGAAAAGAGGCATTTTTTGGCTGCTGCTGTTAGAGAGCAACCTAAGGATTTTCTGTATCTGTATTATTTTCTTTCTTTTCTGTTTTTGCGGTCTAGGAGCGGCTGGCCGGAATATTAATACGAAATGTTTCATACCTACCTCTTAAGCTTCTTTCTTCTGTTGGTTTTGGATTTAATTCCACACTTCCTCCGACGGTTTCTGCTGTATTTTACTCTTGGCTATTAGCTTTTGTGTTAGCAGAAATGGTTTGACGAAAAAGGTTTCCAAATGATCATAGATGCCTGAAATTGTTAGACATACTGCAGCCGTCGTGATTTATTTCGTGCTCGCCTTTTAATCCAATGATGTGTTGTCGGAAACAATTAGTTTTTTTTATATGACTAATCAACCAAATAGAAATATATTTTATAAATAATTATTTCAAAATTTTAATTAAATGCCTTTAAAGTTATTTTTGAAAAGGTCACTAGATCTCCCTAAAAATAGATATTAAAAATTTAATAAAATTGAATTTAAAATTTTTGATTGACTAATTTGATAAATATAATAATTTTAACTATCAATAATTTGATTAAAAGTATGCTAACAAATATGTATTAATACATTAAAAAAATTCAAAAAAGCATTATATTCGAAGAGTAAATTTTTACTGAAATTCAATTGAAATACGACATAAATTTTGTTATATCATTTAAATATGACGTCATGATACTGTAAAAATAATTAAAGGTTTCATGAACGTTTTATAGATTGAAACTACAATTGTTCATATTGGGTTGTAAACAGTAATATTTTGTTTTAGATTGAAACTTCTTTAAAACTGCATTAAAAATATGATGTTTGGTGAAGTTATCTCCTTAAAAATAGGTATTAAAAAATTAAAAAAAATTATAGCTCGAGTTAAAGGCTACGCTAGAGCATTAAATGAAGGGTTGCTCTATCTCACAACGGCTACATTCAATCCTCCAATGGCCATATCGACTTGGAAAGTTATAAATACACTTAAGACATATCAGAGAACAGGTTGTTAACCATTGGCAAACATCTTACAATAACATCAAGCTTTCTTGTACTCAATCTTGCAAATCATTCATATACTTCTTAAGAGGGTTTTATACTTGTAAATTCATTGTTGCTTGGGAGTGTTCATTATTAATTTCATTCTTCCTTATTGAGAAAATCATTGTATTTGAGAGAGGAAAAGTTTTCTCGTTTATCTAGAAAACAAGGGTTGTATTGTTAGAGGTTTAATCTTGCATCAATTGAAGCAAGAGTTTGTATTGATTTAATCTTGCACCATTTGAAGCAAGAGATATAGTTGATTCAAATTCTCAAGGGGAAGCTTGAGGAGTGGAAGTAGGCTAAGAGGGTCGAACCACTATATATCGCGGATTTGATTTCTCTATCATTTCTCTCTTTACATTATTATTTGTGTGAATTTGATAAATTGTTCTTATTTTGCTTTTTATTATTTTGAATATTTTAATAATTGAAAAAGCATTTTCAAACAAGTTTTAAAAGTCAAAAATCCAATTCACCCCCTATTCGATTGTCATTTCGGGCCAAGAATTAGTATCAAAGCTAGTTCCCTTGAACTTGGCTTAACGTCCTATGACAAAAGATCCAAATGGTATCCATGAATAATATGTCTAAATATGAGGGTTTACCTATTAATCGAGATTCTTTCTTTGATGGTAGTGACTACTTGTATTGGAAGACAATGATGATGGTTTTTGTTGCATAAATTCTTATAATTGGCATCAATGTTGATTTGAACATCTTGCTTATTGATGTGTTGAACTAACCAAGTGACAAGGCGTAAAATCCTTGATCATATTGTTTGTCATTGTTTTATAGATGTTCAAAATCATGCATATTTTGTCATCATCAAAAAGGGGGAGATTGTTGAAACAAGGGTGGTTAACATTTGGATCCCTTTGTGTTTTGATGATGAACAAAATTGAGTTTGATACTTGAGTGTTTTAGGATGGTCGTTCTAGTTCTAACTCGAGTTATACAAGTACCTTACTCGAGTTAAATTTACTTCAGGATATTTAACTCGAGTTATCCTTCATTTAGCTCGAGTTTCCTAGTATTTGATCAACTCGAGTTATGCATTTTCTTACTCGAGTTGTAGATTGATCAGCAGCTTCTGGGTGATCCTCTTACTCGAGTTGGCAACCGTGTAACTCGAGTTGTCTAGCCACTGATTAGCTCGAGTTGTATCTTTTATAACTCGAGTTGAATTTCTTCAACACTTTGGCTCTTCTGGATAGCAATGTTAACTCGAGTTGTGTTCTTCGTTTATTTGAGTTAGATATACTTATCACCATTTTCGCAAAAAAAAAAATCTCAAAATTTCGGTCAATTTATCAGTCAATCAAAATTTGGTATTTTTGCAATATGTTTCAAGTGTATTTCTATTACTCAATATGTGTTTGGTGTATGACAAAAATCTAATTCCGAATTTTAATTTAATATAAAAGTCAAATTTTCCCAAATTAATATTGACAATACATGAATTAATAAAGGCAAAACATAAATCTACGAGTAAATTAGAAATTTTACTGAATCTCTGTTAGAGGTAATTTACTTTGGTTATTTCGTTTATACTTGTTCCCTATCAATCAAGTAAAGTTGGTTAATTATCCTCCCATTAAAAACACGAGTTACCATTTCAAAATAAAAAATAAAAGAACACAAGTTTATAGGCGTTTGCTATTATTTTAAAAGGTTCGATTTTATAACTGTAATACATAAATTTCGAGGTTTTTTATTTGATTATATTATATGTTGAATTTTTTCTATTTTTTCTATTATTGCTCTGACATAAATGTGCTACATGACATGTATGTTAACATGTCACCTAAATTAACAAAGAATGGTGTCCGATTGTCATCGTGACAAGACTAAAACGAAAAACTGAGGATAAACACACATTATTTTGAATTTTAGCTTAAGTTATAAGTTAGGCTTTGAATTCAAATATCAAGTAAAAGAAACATGCTTTAACTTCAGTTTCCTATTTGGCCTCATAACATAAAAACTTTCGCCTGTTCTTTTATGAATTCAGTTAACACACTCATGCACTTGCCACGCAATTCCGCTTCTGATGCAAAGTTCGTAAAAGTTGGTGATATAAACAAGAAAACGAATTAAACATTATTTACATAAGTTTTTTAAACTTTTGTGACGCAGATAGAAAAACATTGAAAGTTCGTGTATTTTTTTTTTGTTTAAACAAGGCAGCAAAGTTCATTAATATTTACCGACGTAAGTTGGAGTAAAATGTTAAATTGCTAACGACAAAGAACTGATCCTAAATTTCTTTAGCTTGGTACTTCACGAAAAATATTCACAGCCTCCCCTGTTTCCGCCAGTTGATTTCTCCACATAGACAAAATGGCAAGCACAATCGCCATTCTCATCCTCTTCCTCTCCATTCCACCGCTAACTGTAATATTAACCCTTGCGTTCCACGTTATCAACTCTCGAAGAAACAGAAAGACCGCTGTCGCATTCTTCCATCCCTACACAAACGACGGTGGCGGCGGTCAAAGCTTATGCACACTTCACTATGATTGGTCAAAGCTTCGGTTCGATTTATTTATCATGGGAGGCGTTGTGTAAGTTTACTCCTGTTTATTACTTTGACACTAGTGGTTACGCTTTCACGTACCCAATTGCTCGTTTGTTTGGGTGTAAAGTTATTTGCTATACGCATTATCCTACGATCAGCCTTGATATGACCTCTCGTGTTCGAGATCGAAGCTCTATGTACAACAATGATGCTTCAATTGCTCGCAGGTTAGGTTTCATGTGAATTATGATTTGATAAGATTGTGGAGATTTAATTTCAAGCTTGTGTTTTTGTAATGTTATGTTAAGAGGGTAACGTGGTTGTTTTGTGGCAGTGGTTGGCTATCTCAAGCCAAAATTATATACTATATTATGTTTAGTTGGATGTATGGGTTTGTGGGTTCTTGTGCACATCTTGCTATGGTGAATTCTTCGTGGACTCGAGCTCATATTGAAAAGCTTTGGCGGGTTCCGGACCGTATTAAGAGAGTCTATCCTCCTTGTGATACATCAGGGCTTCAGGTTTGTAGCATTATAGTCATCATGAAGTGTAAACTTTACTTGGTGTGGCGAGTTTGTTTACTATGTTGTATGCACTACGATGTCAAAACACATTTGTAGATTAAGCCTGGATTACCATTGAAATCAACCACAAAAAAGTGTTGCAATAATAGATTAGTCACTATATATGATGAGATGAGATTTAACACTTAATTATCAAGTTGCTTCCTTTTGCACCATATTCGTTATCAAATTGTTCTCATCTTCAATGCTATGTTAGTTAATATGTTGGTTGGAACTTGGAACTCTGAAGGTGTTAATTTCTGTCATTTTGTGAATTTAGATTCAGAGCAAAGGCATCCAGTTCCTTTGACCATTTTGTCATGAACATATATTTGTTGTACTTTAGTTATCTTGATTCTTGATACACTTTTTTTTGTCTTAACATGCAACAGGCCCTTCCATTGGAAAGACCAACGGAAAATCCTACATTTATGTCTGTTGCTCAATTTCGTCCCGAGAAGGTGGGCAAACTTGTGTATATCTTATAACCACTAGGTACTGCATTTCTGGTTGCTCTGTTTGAGTACTTGTGGGGTAGCAGTTGCTTCTTATGGCAAGTTTTTCATGTTGCAGGCACATTCACTTCAACTTGAGGCCTTTTCAATTGCTGTTAAGAAGCTAGATCCAGACTTGCCAAGGCCCAAGCTTCAGTTTGTGGGTAGTTGTCGCAATAATGCAGATGAGGAGAGATTGAAGAATCTCCAGGATAAAGCAGTTGATCTTAAGCTGGAAGGAGATGTACAATTCCACAAAAATGTGATATACAGGTTGGTATCCATCACTCTATAAACTGGATCATTACTTCTTAATTATTTAATATATGTAACACAAACAATCTGAATAAGCCATGACAATGCACTCATTTTATTCCTCACATTCTTTTTATTTAGTTCCAAGGCATGCCTTAAATCTGAAATGGTCACTTGTCAGTCACTTGTGACGAATGGTTGAATCATTTAAGTCTTGTCTCGGGAATACTAATTCTAGGACTAGTGGTGCGAAGAATAAACTTTTATAGTTTTTTTCATTCAGCATCTTTTTGATGTGAGAACTGATTTGTCATTCTTTTTGGCGATTCTGAGTTGTAGGAGCTCATTTCTTAAACTTGGTACAAAAGTTTTTCCACTTCTGTGTTTGGGCTTCCTATATGTAAGCTTTAGTGGATTTAATCAATTCAGTAGAAACCAATATAAATTTTTCTAGCTCAAGGGAGCTCTCGATGCACTAAATTTCATTTTGGTATCTTATGTTTTATTTTAGACTTTCCTTTTCTTGTTTTTCATTTGTATGACTCAACCGTTTTAACCATCATTATGATGCATTGATGCACTATTCTTTTCCTTTTTTTTTTTTCCTTTCTTTTTCTGATTTGCTGAAGCTTGTCATTTGCAGGGACTTGATTAAACTTTTGGGGGGTGCTATTGCTGGATTGCATTCTATGATAGATGAGCATTTTGGCATTTGTGTTGTGGAATATATGGCTGCCGGCGTCATACCGATCGGTGAGCATTTTAAATTGATTTTTTATTGAATTGTTTCTTTTCGACATTCGATTAATGCTTTCATTCACACTATTTTCATCTTTTGTTCAGCTCATAATTCTGCTGGCCCAAAAATGGATATTGTTTTAGAGGAGGATGGACAACGAACAGGAATTCTTGCGCGAAGTGTGGAAGAGTATGCCGACGCCATACTTACTGTCCTTAGGATGTCAGAAACCGAGAGATTGGAAATGGCGGCTGCCGCAAGGAGACGAGCAAGCAGGTTTTCAGGGCAAAGATTTTATGAAGATTTTAAAGCTGCAATTAGAACAGTAATGGACCACTCTCCCAGATGATGGAAATAGAAGGTAATACAAATGATACTTGTTGCTGTTGACAAAATAATAGAAGAATGAACTACCAACCAAAGTTTTCCACTAACAATTATTTCGAAGAGATGGATGAAATTTTGTAAATTGAGCTACTACCACTTGTGAATTAGTTGGACATTTTTCCAAATGTTTGGACAAGTTAGATCACATGAATCGTCTGTGTTCATGGCTCAGCTTCGTGCTGTGAATTTAGCTCTAGGATACATATGATAATAGATTGTCTGAACAAAATGCAGTGATTTATTTCATCTGCTACAATTTTAGGTTTCGTTTTATGTGCTCTCACCAAAAATTAAACTTCCGATCGGATGAATCAAACTTTCGACTTATTAACTATCCGTGTAACTATGGTGTGACTGGAAACAAATCATTTTAAATCACTAAATTTGTTAATGAATTAAAATGTCATAAGAAATACTAATATTAATAACTGACTTACAAAATTGAAATTAAATATGACGAGAATTAAAATGTATTTAGGTTCGGATGACATGTGATTGAAGCATAAATTATAATTGGTGGTCATGTCATGTGGGTAATTGAGTTTTTATTTCTCTCTCTTAGTGTTGATTTCATCATATATTATATTATTTTTTAAATTTTAATAGAAACATTTTTCATTAGTTGTTTTTTTTTACAATAACAATTAACAAAAATCAAGATCAATATTTATCAAATGTTAGATTCTATTTATTTCAATCTGTTTTTATCTATAAATAAATGTATATTACTATTTTAAGAGTTTAAAATATAGCTGGTTGGAGATTTAATATATGACAAAAGATAATTTATCAAATTGTACTCCAAATATTAAAATAGAGAAGTTTTTCAAAATTTAATATGAAATTTTTTTATAGTTATAGAATATTTACATTTATATATTTATATATCTTTTTAATTTTTAATAATATTTTATTATAATTTTAAATATTTATTAAAAATTAAAAATAAATTCATAATGTCTCCAGATATTATTTGAGTCTAAAACTAAAAAAAAGAAAACAATTAAAAAGTAACAATTACAATACTTATAAAAATGTAATAATTAAAATTAAACCACTACTATAAATAAAAAAATTATAAATAAAAAAATCAAACCGAATTTCTGTTATCGCTAGAACTACCCATAACACGACACGTAGTTAAATAAATCCCCCAACCACTAAAATCTTGACAACGGCCGGTCGTGCGAGGATTATTCGGACAAAGGAGCAGCCCAAGCGTGGAAGCCACGTGCAAGTGAGAAAAAGAGTGGTGGAAGCAGAAGCCCCTCATCTCCTCCTCTTCCTCGCTTCTCATCCACAGATTCTCTTCCAACTCACTTCTCTCTCTGTATCATCAGAACTCGGGAATCGACATCAATGGTGGGATTCTGAACGTCAAAGAAGATGGCCGTCTTTCTCAATTCACTCCTCCCCTTCAACTCCACGGTGATCACACTTTCCATTTTCATAATTAGCTTCCAAGTTCGAACAGTTATTCTTACAATAAAGCAGAAGTTTCAGAGTTTATTTTGTGGGTATTCACAGTTACAGTCTTACAAGCACGTGTCTATATCTTCTCCTTCCATTTCCACGACGACGATACATTCCAAACAAAGAAGAAGAAGAACAAGAAGGGTAGTTTGTGTTTCAGTCAGTGACAGCGATAAGGGAACTACTGAAGCTGCCGAAAGTACGGTTTCTGATTCCGGCGCTGATCCTGGTGCTTTGAATGGTTCAGTGGAAGCAAAGCAATCAACGAGGAAACGATCGAAGGCGAGAGAGAGGCTGAAGGCGGCGAGGGTTCTGAGCCGTTACAACAGTGAATCTGAGGCGGCGGCGAAGCCGGCGGAGATGGGAAGCAATGTGTTGGACGCGATGAGACAGAGCGATGGAGGGAAGAGAAGGTCTGGACTTCCAGAAGCTCCAACCAACTTGTCTGATGATAGCAAGCGTGGCCTGCCCAAACCGGATGGACTTTCCAGTTCCCTG
>CAODLS010515693.1:0-16912 GCA_948243855.1 Flueggea neowawraea
TCCCGTTTTCTATGAAATGGACCCTTCTGATGTCAGAAAACAGAGAGGTGATGCTGGTAAAGTAGTGAATATACAGAGGAAGGAAGGTGTGTGGTATAGAAGATGGAAGTCTGCCATGAAAGAAGCTGCTGATTTGATCGGCTGGGATCACCGTGGTAACAACAGGTGAATATTTGTATGAATAGATTTTGAACAAATAGATTGGCTAAATAGATTGCACAGTGAACAACAGTCAGAATGATACCTTTTTTTAGACTATATTATTTTATGCTAAATGCAATATATCTCAAACAAACAGTCATTGTTTTGAATTTTCATTTAAACTGGTTCTGACAAGATATAGTATTGTTAATATCAGGATTGATTCATATTTGATTGGAAAAGTTACAGAAGACATTGTGAATTTGTGAGCAAGAGAATACCAACGAATCTCATAATCTCAATCTACCCACTTAGATATGACACTTATGATCAATACTTGAACCTGTTCTTGCAAATGGGGATGGAAGGAGTACTCATTGTGGGGATATGTGGGCCAACTGGGATGGGAAAGACAGGAATTGCCAAATCTGTTTATGATCAAATGGCAAGCTCATTTCAAGGTAGCTGCTTTCTTGCCAATGTAAGCCAGAATTCCAGGAATCCTAATGGACTAGCAAAGTTGCAAGAAAGCCTTATTTCTGATATTTTACTTGAAGAGAATGTGAAAGTAATGGATCATACCAGTGGAATAGAGATGATAATAGAAAGATTGAATTCCAAAACAGTGCTAATTGTTGTTGATGATGTGGATAACCTGGATGAATTGCATGCACTTATTGGAGGCAGAAATTGGTTTGGTATGGGAAGCAAAATCATCATAACAACCAGAAGGGTGCATTTGTTATATGCTGTTGGAGCTGATCAAGTGTTTATGGCTCAAGGCCTTCCACTGCCACCCAATGTTCAGGTGTGCTCAAATCAAACTTTTGTCCTTAGAGCACTAACTCTTAGTACTGCAGTTGATTCTAATACAAATAAACTATCAGTCCATACGAATGAACTATCAGCTCAGTGGTTATGTTGTGGTTATGTTGTGATTCCTTGACTAAAGTTAATTTGATTTCTAATTTGTAGGGAATCTGGGAGCCATTTTTGCAAAGCCGTCGGTTAATCACAGAGTTTAAGAACACTATTCAAGATCTTCATCAACAGGTATGCAAAGAAACTCCAAGATTATTTGTTTGCTTCATTTAATTTATAAACTGTTTGTTTCAAATAAAATATATATTGTGATATTGGCTGCATTGACCCTACAGACAATGCAAAGACAGACATATTTGAAGGCTTGTTTGCTGAAAGAACGTCAAAAAATTGCCAGTCAGGTCTTTTCGCATGATTCACCACTACACATTAAAAGTTAATTAAACAATTTATTCATCTCTTTTTTTTTTTAATTTCTTTAGGCACAAGTTATAGCTGAGTTGGAGCAAGCCCAAGTAGAGCTAAACGTCAAGCCCAACCCGGCCCTAATGCGGTCCATGGAATTGAATGAGAAACCACAGGGGGCTGATCACCTTACTATGCAAACTTCTCCTCAAGTTTCCGCTGCGCGTACTCTCCTTCCACGTTGTGCGTACTTTGACTTTCGGATTCTCGTTGCACATTAATGACCAGATCACTACGGACCTTTGCTTACAAGCATACCCTATTCCCTTCTCCTCATTATTCATCGGATTTCAGTTGATAATAGAAAAGGAAAACTTAGAAAGCCATATAGAATTCTGAAGGTTTTTGTTCCCTTAATTTCACTCTGCCTTGTTATTCACTCAACGAAGCCTTATATAGACTTCAAATGTTACAAACAGACAAACTAGGTCATGTACATTCTGGCCGACAAAGAAAAAGAAAAAGGAATCTGATTCCTTTAATAATACACTTGACATGACCAAAATAGTTTGGCTGACATAAACAAGTAATAATAAAATAAACTACTTTAATCATGTGGCAGACAACCACATGTGACTCCTGACATAAAGTAGCAGAAAGTATATGAGACATCACATAGCCGAAAATAGATACGACTCTTGAGGCAGAGCATCTTGACAGCACACTAATCCACCATGAATCTTTAACTTTAATCATTCGGTGGAGATGGATGCTTTTCAACTTTTGTCCATGTTCCTTTGTCATCCAAAAGCTTGTAGTAGTATGGACTGCAATCATCGTATAGCCATGGATACTCTTCTTCAGACGAAGAGTCACTGTTGTTCTTTGGATGATCTCTGTATTTGTCAAATCCTGGTGGTGGTTAGACCGGTGCCATATGCTCCAATTCTTTCATGCTTGTATCATGCACTTGCAACTCTGGTTCATAAGGACCTTCAAAAACTCCAATGGTGGATGACTGCATTGAAATGGTCATAGGAGTTATGATGATTTCAATTGATCGAGACTAAAAACCTGCAAGTCTTGTTGGTGGAGGCAATGGTGAGTTATTAATGAAACACAAGTGTTCCACTAACTGTTCTCTCATCAATGGGTTTCCTCGAACAGATGGGTAGAAAGTACCCCAACTGTAATTCATGTTTCGTGTCTAGAGAAAACCTTGACTATGGCGGAAGTAAGGTCTATGAAAGATGTAGACCTCTATTGATAACTGGTTGCCACGCTCTAATGTAGCTTCATTGTTGATGATGGTTCATAGTCTCTTTCTGCAAATAGTAATATCATCAAACCACTCTAGGAAAGTTCATAGAAGTGATCTGCACTGATTACCATCATTGAGATGATCTAGAATGTCCTTGGTAACAAAGTCAATAGCAATTTTGTGCATCGTTGTTAAGCACCATAGAAACTCTTCAGTCAAAGATGTAACCATGAGAAATGGCTTTGTGAGAAAGACATACGGTGGATCAAAGACGTAGTATCTCGGTATGAGACTAGTGAAATAAACCTCAGAAAGATGTGTCCTAAAGTGCACTATGTGGGACCTAGCAAATATATCAATTTGCTGAGGAGTCTTATCACCATTAAGGTTGGTGGGTAACCTCTCTTAATCATGGCGACATTGTAGAATGGTTCTGATGAAGAGCTGGGACCTGTCATAAACATTGATGGAACCGTACCCTTTGATGTGATAACATGAATTATTTGTTTTGGCATTTTCTTCCTGTTTTCAATTCTCATCTGCTTTGGAAGCTTTCTCTTCAGATGAGATGAATGGAATCCAAAGTGCTTGATTCCATATTTTGCTGCCAGTTGTTCTTTAAGATCAATGGGGTAAAGTTTCTCTATTTCAGAGAATTGACCAGTAACATGGTCACAGTATCCTCTGGTACCATCTTCATCTTCTTTCAGTAAGATGACTCCCCAAAATTCATTGCTGGCATCGGTTTGTAAGACCCTTTTCCCATCACTGGAAATCTTCAGAGTTGGTCCAATATCAAAGATAAAGCCCAAAAACTCAATCCTGAGCTGGACTAAAATGCTCTTCTTCTTTGATAGCATAATGTCATATTTGTCCGCAAGAGCAAATAATTCAGCAAGTAAAGCCCATGGACTTTTTCATCTTCCGATAATAGGAGGATTTCATCAATGTAGACCAATGCTGAATAGAGAATAGGCTTAAAGATTCGAAGCATCAGCTTTTGAAAAATGGATGGGGCCACTTTAAGCCTAAAAGGCATGACTGTCCACTGGTATTGGGTCGTTGGTATACAGAATGTCATTTTAGCCATGTCATCTGGATGGACTCCAAGTTGTCAAAACCCGCTTTGAGGTCAAACTTAGAAAACACTTTGGCCTTTTGGAGATGGACTTGTAAAGACTGGATATTTGGTAAAAGGAACTTATCATCCCTTAAGAAAATGTTCAAAGGCTTGTAGTCAATGACAAGCCTTTTCTTTCTCTTGACTTGCGCACTCCGTTTGTTGACATAGAAGATTTGGCAAGCCCAGTTACTGGTAGTAGGCTCAATGAGGCCTTGTTGGAGTAGCTGTAGACATTCTTCCTTAGCAAGGACTAGGTCAGAGGGTGTCATCCCTGGATGAGTAGCTTTGGTAGAATTGACATCTTCATTCTTCTTGAATGGAAGCCTGATAAAGAAATCTGAGTTCTTCCACAGAGGCTTTGAATGAGAGAAGCTGGCATGGCTCTCAGAGAACAAATGAGAGTATTTTTCCATTAATGGGTGTTCTCCTGAGACTGTTGGAGTAAGGCTGTATAGAGACTGAACCATAGAGTATGGCTTGAAGTGTCTCATGTAATAAATTCCTTTTGCTCCAATAGTTAGCTTCTTCAATTTGTTAATCACATCAAACCCGATTAGCACATGTTTTCCTGTGAGCTGTGTACCAATAGCATATGTCCATATCACAACTCCTGGAAATAATTTTATCCCGATCTTTTGCTGCGTAGTGTACTCCGTAAAGAAGACTTTTTTGCTTGCAGCAGGAAAATGGTTTCGTTCTTCCTTCCAAACTCCTGAAAGAACATTAAGATTTATCATGATCCGACTAGCTCCTGAGTTAAGAAATCCAATGGCCTTGATTGGCACATCATACTTTGACTGAATGATTTCTATTTCCACGTGTGGGACATTGAACTGCTGAGTAGACGGACTAGGTGTAGCCTTGAACACATTATAATACTATGATGATGATGAGCTGTCAGAGTATTCTATTTCAGTATCATAGCATATCATAGTGAATATTGTCTCTTTGGGGCCCACCTCACTTCCCTACTCAGAAAAGATAGATTCAAGATCTGTATCTTGTTTGAATGGTGCGACCTTCATCACCTATTTAATTAGCTTAGCAGATTTCTCCTTATTAGGGCAGTTTCGAGCATAATGTCCTTCCTGACCACAGATGAAACATCTCGTTGACTTCTCAAAGGTGGTCTTTCTTCTGAAGGCTTTGAAACTCCGCTTTTTCTTCCAGCTTCTGTAGCACTTTCTTTTTCGACTGGAGAGCTTGTATCTGAATGACCTGGAAGACTTAAGGAACTTCTTCTAGTGCTTCTTCTTCTTACTAGATCTACAATCACAGCTTTTCTCCTTACACTTTGATCTGCAGGTGGGACTTGGAGCATAGCTTCTTCATATGGCTGTTGTGAGAGAAAGCATTAAAGAACTTTTTCTGTTCACACAGGCTAGCAATTGCCTGTTCTACGTACTGGTAGAGTTCTCCTAGGCTATGTTGCCCAATATCTCTCTGTGAAGCAGTAATCAACTTTGTAAACTCCAGTTGTAACTCTTCTGGGAAAGAAGCAATAAAGACTTGTCTTAACTCACAACTGTGATCTCCCCCTAACTGATAGTAAATATCAACCATTCTTTTGTAATGGAGATTTAAGTCTTTTTCCAGTAATGAACAACATTTCATCTTAAAATAATCAACTTCTTTCTGCTTTTCATAAACACTAACGTGTCCAATAAACTCCTGGTGAATCATGCCAAGAGCATCCTCAATTGAGACGCTTGTAAACATTAACTGTTTAGCAACTCCCATGGTAGTGAACCAGTCTTTCATTGTGCCAATGAACCTAGACGCCAATTCTTTAAGAATATCTTCAACAATATGGTCAGGCTTAGATCTTTACAAATCAGCCCAAGCACTGATCTCAAGCATTCTTTCTCTTCTTTTTGAAACTGGTATATCGTCAAATGTGAACCAAGGTCCTCCTTTTGGTTGTACTGGGACATTTGAGGGTTGAGGATTTGCATTTGACACCAATGGCTATGGTTCTCCAGATGCTCTATATGTCTTCTCAGAAACTACAGATAAAGTTCCTACCATTGTCCAAGCTCCTAAACAGTTAGATAATGAAACTTTAGAGAAGTTAGTCCTTCGTTCTTGGCTGACTAACTATGAGAAGATTTGCACGGTCAATAAGCCTGTTTAGTCGGAAGACTATACTTTCCATCGACGGAAGGATGGAACTATAGAAACCATCTTCAAGGCACCTGAAGAAGCCAGAAGCAAGGAAGCTAGTAGTAGCTCATCATTGTTTATGACAGTGACTATGATCTGTCTAATGCCTATAAACAAGAAGATCCCTGTAGTTTGGTTTGAGCCTGATGGCTATCCAGTCTACATTGACAAGGTTGATGGACACTTCATCTGGGATGTAGATCCTATGATGAGTGAAGATGGATGTTTGTGTGCAGATGATGATCTTCCTGGAGATAGGAAAAGAAGAACTAGATCCTCTTGCCGACCATTTCCCAAGCCTCATGATAAATATGGAGATTCTTCTCCATGGGTTGGTATCTCTGAAGAGACGACAAAGAGGAGTGATGAAAATCTTGCTAAAGAATGAAAGAAACGACTTCCATTACCTGCTTATGAAGGAGCTCTTAAGATCCTAAGGCAAGAAGGCCTTTGTAAGACAGAGGTTGTTTCCTCTGTACAGATTCCTGCAGTACCTGCAATTCCATATTGCATGGCTTCATCTTTAAAGCCAACTAAAGAAAGTAGCTACGATAGTGACTACCCTCTTATAGTTCCACAGACGACAACAACTGGTGTCTCTATGATACCTTTTATCAGGCAGACAACTATTAAGCCTGATGGATCTGTAGAACCTCTAATCGTTGCTGAGGAGGTGCTTAATTGGCAAAGCAAGAGTCATCTTGCTCAAAAGAGTCACCTGAGGAAGCAGGACAAGAAGTTTGAAAAGATCTCTAGAACTGTAAAGCAGAATGATAAAGAGATCAAAACAGTGGCCTCCATTGTTGAGAAAATTACTAAAGACCTCCAGAAACGATTGGTGAAACTCAAAGATGCTATGCATGATAAGATTGTTGCAAAGCAATTCGACGATGAGTTCGAGTCTCTTGATCACAAAATCAGGAAGCTGAAGAAGGAGATACAAGGCATAGGAGACTTTCCTGTTTCTTCTCCACAAAGAACATAAAGACCTACCTTCTCTAGCTCTTCATATCTAAGGAGGAGTTCACCACCACTTGAAGGATTCATGGCCTCAGCCAGAAGAAACGCCATCCCTCTAGTCTCAACTACTTTTGCAAAATATGATAAGGAAAGGAGATGGCGGGAAGAATCCAAGAAGAAAAGGAAGAAGGAGGAGAAAGAAAAAGCCTATATGGCTTCAGCGTCTAGAAAGGACGTAAAAGACAAGTCATCGTTATGATGGCTTCTCATTTTCAAGATTCCTAGGATCCTTACGAAGATGATTACCAGGATCAAGATTTTGGTTCTTTACGTTACTTGCAACAAAGACCAATTCCTGAGGAAGAAGAAGGATCAACAGAAATGTCTGGTTCTGAAGAATCACATACAATAGTTCAAACAGATTCAGAAAGCACAGGAGATGATTCCATCTCAATTAGGGAAGAAGTCCCTACAGTGTCTAAACCATCTATTGAGGACACGTCATCAGCTACAATAACGTTAGAGCTCTCATCAGAGTCTGAACATTATGCTGATATTTCCTCTATACTTATGTCCACTTAACACCAGGGAGAAACGTCTAGAACATCTCTATTATCAGGACAAGATAAGTGTTGTTTGTGTTATTCGCTTCAGAAGTGTTGTTCGCTTCTCTGAAATTAGAAAAAAGAAATGAATTAAGGCCTACTATAATTTTTATCTATTTATTTATTTAAATTTTTGTTAATTTTAAAACATGCTAAAATCATATAGAATTTTTATCATTATTGATAAATTTGTCGTCAATAACATATTTCGTTTGATTCACGTCAAGAATTTAATTAAAAAAACTAGTAAAATACTAGTTAAAAAAATATATACAGTAAAAGATTATATTTTTAATTTTTACTAAATTTTAAACACCATGATGAAATGATACATGTATATACTCAAAAAGAAATCTTTCTTTTTTGGCAATATCATGGTGGTTACAATGAACTACAAAATTAAGCCAGGAAACGATACCGTGAATATTTAAATCAAATAGAATTCTTCAACATGAATAAAAGGCTTACATGAAATAATAATAAAAAAATGGAGTGATGTTATGTGGGTTAAATTTAGATAAGTACGAAATTGAAAGATGAATAGACTAGTGTTAACGCACTGTCGTTTGCTATAAAATATATCAATGATGTTGACTTGAGTTAATATATATGAACTAATATACATTTACATCCACCTTGCTAATTATAAGATTATACTAGCATTACTCTTGTGGTACGCATGACAAATTATAATTTCTTTATGTAGTGATAAACTAATTTAAAAATTAACAATGAAATAATTAGAATGATATACTTAATCAATTTCTGAACAATTCGCACATATAATCACTAAAGTCACTTTTTGTTCAGTACATTCACTACATTTAAAGTATTTGTTCACCCATGCTCACTTAAATTAGTTTTTTCGGATCTTCAGGCCAAAAAAATGACATGAAAGCCACATTTATTATAATTTTGCCACATAGATTACCACATCATTTCTAATAATACAAAAACTTTGTTATTATGCATGTCAACTCAATTTTAGTTGCAAAAAATTGAAAGAAACCCTTTTTAAGGGGCTTTTACAAAATTACAGAGATCAAAAATGAATATTATAAGTGTGCGAATCCAATTTTTGATATTACGAGCGTGCAGATACAATTTCTAAATTACATCTTCATGTATTTGTATATATATTGTTTATATGTATTATATATATATATGTATTTTGTTTATGTTTTATATATATATATATAAATGTTTTTATGTTGTATATATGTTTAACATAGCATAAGCAAGTTATAAACGTAGTATATACAAGTTACAAACATAACATATACAAGTTGTGATACTAATAATTGCATATTCTTCATCTTTGTAAAAGATATGCATGTTACAAATATAGGATAAACAAATCATAAACAAATCATAAACATAGTATATACAAGTTATAAATATAACATAAACAAGTTATAACACTAATAATTGTATGTTTTGTATCTCTATAAAAGATATACAAGTTACAAACATAACATAAACAAATTATAAACATAGTATAAACATAATATATACACGTTACAAACATAATATAAACAAGTTATAAAATTAATATTTGTATGTTCTGCAAATTTGTGAAAGATATATAAATAACAAACATAGTATAAATAAGAGTTCGTAAAATTTGAAAATATGCATTTATTAAAATGTAATATGCAAAAGTAGGTGGGGAAAAAATATTGTAAACTATCGCTAGTATATTGTGTAAAAACCACTTTTTTTAACTAAGCCATGGATAGAGTTCGCAATCGACCTAGCTTCTCGACTCCGCTTCTGATTTTGCCATTATCGTGGTACTTAATTTCATTTACACCACTTCCTTTTGACCTCTACTCAATTTCATCTTTGATTTGTTCTCTATGGTCTGTTTATGGTGAGTATGGTTATGCTTTTGTGATGGAACCGGTGCCTCGGCTTGTGTGGTAGTTCGGAAGGTGTGGGTTGGTGGAGGATTAGGTGTAACAGAGGGTGAGTCGATGGTGTAATAGAAAGGTCAATTTTGAAGTTTCAGTTGCAATTGTGACCAAAATTTTGGTGAAATTTGTGGAACTTTCTTATAATCATGGATGACAAGGTTCTAATTTGGATCATTAAAGAAAATTTTAGGATTCTTTTTAGTAGTTTAGCAGTGGAGGGTGACGAATAAAAGTTAGGAGTGGCAGCGACAAGGTTAATAGAGGTAGCGATGGTGTAGGAAGAGACAAGAATGGGATTGGAGGAGATATGGGTTGGGTTGGGTTGGGTTGGGTGGGGTAGGGTAGGGTAGAATAGGAACTTTTGAGGAGTGGGTTGGATTAGATTACGGTTTTTGAGGAGAATATAGTTTTTGGTTTGACGGATTTTGAAGAGCATAGTTTGGTTTTTGGTTTGATGGTTTTTGAAAAGTATAAGTTTGGTTTTTGGTTTAATTGGTTTTAAGGAGTGTAAATTTGGTTTTAGGTTTGAACATTTTTTTTACTATGACTGTGGTTTTTGGTTTAGTTGCCATGGCTTCCATGTCATATTTCTGGCCGGAGCTTTCAAAAATATCAGGTATAGTGACAATGGGTGAATAAATATCTTAAATGTAGTGATCATACCAAATAAAAAGTGATTTTAGTGACTATACGTACGAATTATTAAAGTTTAGTGACATGAGTAAAATTGACCCCACAGCCGAAAAATTAAATGGCAAATTTGGCTTCTTCCTCATCTTCCATGGCAAAGTTTAGTGATCATGTGTAAAATTGACCCCTAGATCTTAGTCAGCTGAAAAATTAACGGCAAATTTTGCTTCTTCCTCATCTTCCATGGCTTTTACCCAGAAGAACCATGATGTATACATGAGCTTTCAGAATGAAGATGATGGAAAATCCATCACAGACATGTTAGAAGTCTCTCTAGGCATAAGAGGAGTTCCCATTTTCAAAGATGAGAAATAACTGAGACAGAAACAGAAAGGGACTGATATTGGAACAGAGCTAAAAGCAGCAATTGGGATGTCGAAGATTTCAATAGTTCTGTTCTCAAAGGACTATTGTGTTTCAAGTTGGTGTCTTGAAGAGCTTCATGTCGTCATGGAGTCAAGAAGAAGAAGGGGTTTAATTGTCCTTCCCATTTTCTATGAAATGCAACTTCTGATGTCAGAAAACAGAATAGTGATGCTGGTAGAGTAGTGAATATACAGAAGGCAGATGTGTGGTATAAAAGATGGAAGTCTAACATGAAAGAAGCTGGTGATTTGATCGGCTATCCTCACAGTGGTAACAACAGGTGAATGTTTGTATGAACAAATTTTGAAGAAATAGATTGTCTAAATAGATTGCACAGTGAAATAATAGTAAGAATGATAAGCTTTTTTAGACATCGATTATCTTATGCTAAATGCAGTGTATCTCAAACAAACAGTGATTGTTTTGAATTTTCATTTAAACTAGTTCTGACAAGATATATTATTGTTAATATCAGGATTGATTCATATTTGATTGGAAAAGTCGCAGAAGACATTGTGAGCAAGAGAATACCAACGAGTCTCATAATCTCAATCTACCCACTTAGATATGACACTTCTGATCAATTCTTGAACCTGTTCTTGCAAATGAGGATGGAAGGGCTACTTATTGTGGGGATATGTCGGCCAACTGGGATAGGAAAGACAGGAATTGCCAAATTTGTTTATGATCAAATGGCAAGCTCATTTCAAGGTAGTTGCTTTCAAGCTCATTTCAAGACAGGAATTGCCAAATTTGTTTATGATCAAATGAAGCTCTTAATCAAATGGCAAGCTCATTTCAAGCTCATTTTTATGATCAAATCAAGATCTTGAATCATGGGAAAAGACATGACTGGCATTTTTTTGATATTCTTGCAGCAAACAAGCCTTCAAATATGTCTGTCTTTGCATTGTCTGTAGGGTCAATGCAGCCAATATCACAATATATATTTTATTTGAAACAAACAATTTAGTTATAAATTAGATGAAGCCAACAAATGATCTTGGAGTTTCTTTGCATACTTGTTGATATTTTGTTTAATATTTTGGAAAAAAAAGGGCAAATGTTATGGTAATTTATATATTAAGGTCACGTGTAGTTGTATTTAGCAAAAAAATATCGTAAAAGATTATATATATTTTTACTAAATTTTAAACATCATGATGAAATGATACAAATATATACTCAAATAGAAATCTTTCTTTTTTTTGCAATATCGTGATGGTTACAATGAACTACAAAATTAAGCCAAGAAACGACACCATGAATATTTAAATCAAATAGAAGTCTTCAACATGAATAAAGGGCTTACATGAAATAATAAAAAAATGGAGTAGCTTAAATTTAGATAAGCATGAAATTGAAGATGAATAGACTAGTGTTAATCCACCGTCATTTGTTATAAAATATATCAATGATGTTGACTCGCCGAATATATATAAACTATACAAATTTACATCCACCTTGTTAATTATAACATTACATTTGCGTTATTTTCATGCTATGCATGGTAAATTATAATTTCTTTATTTGATAACAAATTAATTTTAAAATTATCATTAAAGTAATGAGAATGATATACTTAGGTTTCATTCGGACTCTCCTTGTAAATATTGCTCTAACATTTTGTTATTCATCTAATAGATCTACAATTAGATTATATAATAGATAGTAAAAATAAATTGTAACTTACAAAGAAAAAGAACTTACGAATACATAAAATTTTGAATTTAATTAATTTAATTACTCCCAATAGAAGAAATCTCCTCTATGGTGACTATTTTACATAAGAAAAATAATAGCTTGAAAGGTCATTGAATAGAACCAGTATCATACCACTAAATATTGCGATAAATAATACAAACAGAAAAGCTTTCATATGGTGCCATAGCATTCCAATTTCTAGTTTTCTTTTAGAGTATAAATATGCAAATTCTCCTTACTAAATGTTACTGACTGTAGACAAGATAATTCTTGAATTTGAAGGAAAACAACAAAGCTGAGGACATTATACTGCAAATCAACTTCCTGAAAGATAAAAAAGGGTTATTTGACAATAACAAATGACATTCAAACAATAAAATGTTCACAAATAGTTATTATTACTTCTAGGGTTTGAAAGAATGAGTTTTAATATAACCTTATGATTTGCAGTTGCGCCTTTTATGATGAAAGTGTCTGCAACATCTAAAAATCATACATTTTTTTATAGCTCTATAAATTTTTTAAATCCCCAGTCGTGCTCTTTTATCCAGTATCTATGCAATGTATGTGGAAAAAAAAGATGCATTTTAGTCAATACTGAAGTCAAATCAATAGTTAATTGACCAATGAGAGTATTTTGATCTTTTTGGGTATTTATTCACCACTATAATCGTAAATTCAGCAAAATGACTTCAACCTCATTGAAAAATAAAGAAAACATGTATAGACAAACCCAAAGCCAGTAGATTTAGCACCTTCAAATCAATCCTTAACTTGAAAACAAAGATTTTACTAAACAAATTTCAAACGGATATATTAATGTTCATCAAAATCTTTGAAACCCATTGCAGTTAGTTGCTGCTCCTACAAATTCTTTAAGATCGAGAATAAGCTTCTGCAAATTGCGATTGCAGCTAGTTGCCATTCCATCAAATTTTCAAAATACATAAATACGTCCATACATCAAAGTTAAAACCTTTGACCAATTGCCAAGAGGAGTTCCACTTGCAAATCTATTCCACTACTCGAACAATTCACTACCAAACTCTGTTGCATAGACAAAAATAAAATCAACCCATAAAATGAATCATCCAACTCTAATTCTTTGGAACCTGATTTGGTTGATGAAAAGACATGCTTTTTCCTTCAAAATAAGAGCATCATGAATTGGGTTGAGGTCCATTCTTGAGAAAGCAAATTGCTGGTTGCATTTTTATATATAAGGAAGTGGGACAGACAACAATTTTCATTTATGATATATTTTGTTGATTGAATTTAGAAAAGAAGATGTAGATACTTGGAGGATAAGCCGGTAATAGCGTTTGATAGAATCCAATTATAAAACAAAAAGTTAGAAATGTTTGGTAGAGGAAGATATAAAGATGGGTCAGTAAATTCACAATAGGTACGTTTTCTTCATATTTGACACTTTACTTTAATAATGATATTAAAACTTTAACAAAAAAATTTTAACAATAGTATTAAAAATAACAAAAATCTAAGTGTTAGTCACATAAAATATTATTTATTAGAAATTGGGGAAATCTCTCGAATTATATATATATATTGATGTGTTTTTACTTAGGCTGTTTGTAACTCAGGATCTCTGAAGTCGTCTCGTGAAATGCCTGCTCAACATTTTTATTATTATTTTATTAAAGTCCCGAGTTCCTAGCCCCTCAGCTTTTTCATCCGTAACCCATATATTATTTTAAGAGTCTCGCGGGACGCCTAATCAGTTTTCTACTAAACACAATTTTATTTTAATCCCCTAACTGTTATCTACTACTTTATTTAATACTTTCTACTCCAAATTTATTAAAATAAAAAGTGTTCATTCAAATAAAAATAATTCATTAAAATAAAAATATTATATTAACATAAAAATACATTAAAATTAAAAATACATTAAAATAAAAATACATTAAAATAAAGTTTATAATTTCTTAAAATAAAATAATAATACATGAAAATAAAATTCGATATTATTCTTCACAATTGTTTCATAGATGCTCTATCAAATCCGCTCGGAGACGATAATGTTCCTCACGATTATAAATATCGGTGAGCCACTAACCGTTCGTGACCACCCACGCGGTCTTGGTTAACATAGCGTCTTAGTCTTTTTTCACGGCATCGGCTGGAGGATTCATCATGTAGTATGACTTGCTGTACTAATTTCAACATCTTTTCTTCAGCATAATCATTCCAAATAGATTGCTTGAAATTATCTCGAATTTTTTTGTACTCCTCGTCATCAGAAGAGGAGGAAATATTTGCAAGTGCAAATTCTTTCATTGTTTTGTTTTTGTTGTTTGAAAAAATAATCGGGAAAATCGTTGGAATCCATTGAAAAATATTTGGAGAGAAATTTTAAGAGTTGAGAGAGTTTAGGGGAGAGAAATGGGTGTTTGAAGTGAAGAAATGATAGAAAAAAAATATGTTTAGGGGGGTATTTATAGAAAAATAGGTGAAACTAGTCATTAGGGACCAAAAGGGTAATTTTTTGGCTCCCAAAGGTACTCCAACGGTAATATTACCGTTAGAGTAAATTAATTGTTGGATCAATCAGATCCAACGGTCAGATTTAAATATTTAAAAAATAAATAAATATCAGTGGGTCTCGTGTCTGCAGAAGGATGAGCTACCGGACCAGGACGCGTTAATACGTTTCAGTCTGAGAGGCTAGGAATGGTAGCCCTGTTACAACCCGCCTTATAAAAAAAATTACAGTAGCTGAAATAGTGATGTTGGAATAAATTTTTGTTGAAGATATTTTAAAATTATTTATATTTAAGTTATTTTTTGTAACATCAAAGCAAACAAATAGATGCTTGGATCATTTCCATAACGTTCTTTTCTCCTGATAAAAAAATATTATATGGAAAAAAATAAAATAAAAAATAATTTGTATATATGCATTAAATAAATAAATATTTGTATATTTTTCTTTCGGTACAATAATAAATTTGTATGTTGGGAAAAATCCTAAATTTCAATTTTTTTAATTGGAATAAACTTTCAATTCATAAATAAAAAAGGTACAAATAAAGCCAAAGTCAAAGAAAGAGTCTTGTCAAAAGGACCTCCTCATACCTTATAATCAACAAAATTAATAGTCTCTCGAGAAATACAATGTGCAAGGTGATTAGCGGATCTCGACACATAACAAAGCCGCTCCACACACAACTCGCTCAAAATAGAGGTAGTGAGGTACATTCAATTGCCAACAAACTGAAATAATACTCACCACGACCAGGATTTGAAACAGCATTAACAGTAGCAAGCGAGTCAATCTCAAACACCACATTCCTAACGTACAAAGATTTAAGCCATGATAGAATTTCCAGATACGCCAAATTTTTGCTAGAGTAGAATCCAAACGCCAATTTATCTTTTTTGTGTATATGGCCGCCACATGCCCGTTCGAGTCAGTAACAACCCCCCAAACACAGTACAACCCTTCTCAGGAAAACAAGCTGCATCCAAGCATACCGTCAACATGCCCAACTCAATTATCCTGTTAGAACCTCCCTCATTACCCAGCATCACAACATTTGGTCCCATTTCCAGAAAACACAGGATATTGGACACTCTCCCCACTCATGCAAATGAGACCTAGCCAGTCAGACCACCTCAGCAGGACGCTTCGACCTGCCAGACCAAACCACCTAGTTTCTATTTTTCCATAACGACCAACAACACACCATACAAGCAAGATCAATATCTTCCTTGGACAGATTTCTCACAAACAACACAAACCATTGAAAAAAGTTAAGACCTAAATTTCAATCCTTAAGTGCTTGCCTTTAAACTCTAAATTCTAAGTGTTAGGCTCAAAGTTTCAACCTCCAACTCTGAGGTATTGGCTTCTAGCTTGAAGTACCAGAGCTTAGATTCTAATTTTTTTAACTTCAACTTTGTAGTTTTAAGAAATCATAGGGGGTTCACCATCATGCTATATGTCCGAACCACTGAGTCACTCTAACTTTCGACCTTCAAACAACTCTAATATTAGGTCATTGAACCACACCCTTACCCAATACCATTAAGTTGTTATCAGCTTTAAATAATCGAGCTACCTCAGCTCTGAACCACTAAGCTACATCTGGCCTTAGACCACCTAACCACTCCAAGCTTGAACCACCTTGTCGCCCCCAATTGTGGACCATCGAGTTGTCGACAACCTTGGACCAGCGAACCCTTTTGCTGTGTATTGGCCTATGAGTTTAAAAACGTCGAACTACCATCATTCTTGAATCATTTAGCGACTCTCGATTCCAAACTCTTTATCCGTCGAACACTATTGGTATATTAGACTACCCAAATTTACGAAAGTTTAAATATTTATAATAGTTACATTTTTTTAATATCAACATTAATTGATGTGGGATCTGGCCAAAGCCTATGACCCGGTCCACTAGATGAATCAAGAAATCCTAAGAACCTCAGTGGAATCGATGCCATCTCACCAAAATGGACAAGCAGGCCTCTCGGGTAACTCATGCTTGATCGATTTTCGGTTAGGAAATATGGATAAGGCCCTCAAGCCGGAGAACCAAAACCATGTGTCGCACCATCATAACGCAGTAGCAAACCGTGGATCCTTGGCACCAATGGCATATTCAATACTTGGTCGGCCAATCGGGTGCCTCTAAGGTTGCAGTTAGGGCTGGCCACCGGGCCGGGCCGAGCTAGAGGTCTTTTTTCAGCCCAATCCTTCGGGCCGAGTCCGGTCGATCAGGCCACCTCTTTG
>CAODLS010515715.1:0-19296 GCA_948243855.1 Flueggea neowawraea
AACATTATCATATATATATATTATGATTACACATCCTTCTTTAGCTACCAAAGTGGTCGAAAGTTTATCTTGAATTATGATTACACTAGATGAATGGATAATACGTGAACTTTTTTACTTTCGAAAATTTATTACAGCAAAAATAAAGTATTTAATTACAAAACCGCTTGCGGTTTACATTTATTTATTAGGCGTGTGAGTAAAATAGCTCTTCGTAATGCACTGTGGAAATGTAAGTTTCATAAAAATGGTAATTTTAGGGATGTTTGGTTTGAAAGACATTAAAATTTAAAAAAATTTCAAATTCCTTTTCACTATTAAATTTTTTAGTTTATCGGAAAATTAATTACGGAGAAGTGAGTAACGTGTGCTTCTTAACTAAAAATAACATGATATGACTAAACCTCTTTAATCATATAATAGCAAAACTTATATATATTTTATGTATTTTGTTGTACAACATACAAAGACAATTTTGATTAATTAGAACTTAATTAGATCTTTTACTAGTTTATGGGCTATTTTTGGACTTGAATGTTTTTAATTATTATATTTTTTAATAAATATTTGATCAATTAAAATTTAACTTTTTATTAATTTTAATTAAATATTTTTTTGTATAAAGGCAAGTCCATTTTTATTAATTTAATTTAATATTTTACTGATAAGAAGATTATTGTGCTTTATACATCACTTTCGAGGAAGTAAACATCTCAACCAAACAGTCAGATGAAAAAAAAAAACTTCTCGAATTCCATCGAATTAATAAGTGAATCAAACATAAAAAAAAAAATACAATCTCCTTAGTAACAAACTTCTCTAATACAATCAACTTTTCAGTAAGTTAAGTCATCAAATCAAACGAGTTGTAGACTTTATAATATGGCTTAGTAATCACATTGTAGGCTGATGTATGTCAATTACGTAGGCAAATATGCTAATTGGTGATATAATTAAAACCATTTCAATTTAAATTTTAGAAAATATAATCTAATAAAATAGTGAAACGAGCGTGGCCTTTGCACTATATAAGTCCTGCCATTTATAGCAGGACAATCACACACAAGTTAGCTTGCTAAGAGAATGTGTAATCATGCTAGATAAATTTGAGAAGTTAAAATATTATTTTATTTTTGTTTGTGTGTTAATATTTTTCTAAATTTGTATATTAGAGAGAGAAAATATTAAAAAAGTGAATATTTTATTGATATAGTAGATGTATAATATTTATGAGTGAATAGTAATAGATTTATTTTATTGAAGTACTGTAGCTCCGAAAAAAAGATTAGCTAATTTATTAATAAAATATTAAAAAAATTGATGTAAATTGTAATGAAAGTAGAGTTGACTTTAAAATTTTAGATAAATAATAAAATAAAATATTATAATTTAAAAAAAGAGTTTAGGAGTATGGTTGCACTTGTTTTAAGTAATAACACTACTCTTGTCCCTTCCAATTACCTGATATCCAAATATGGCACAAATCGGAGGTGCCCCGAGTTTCAACGGCGATTTTGTCGACGCTGCGATAAAAAAAGCCGTAAAACTTATGGTGCTGGGGGCGACACCATCGCCGACTCGAAGTCGGTGCTTGATGTCATTGATCAGAAAATATTGAAACGTGCATATATTAGCATTGACAATGCTCTCAAAGTATTGCTCTTTCTCAAAATTGCCAAATCGTTATGCTCTGCCTGCCAAACTATATTTTATGTCTTCAAATTAATATTTCCTTTTTTTTTTCAGGGAAAACCCGACGAGTTTTTACTAGCTGAAAAAAATCTCCAGAGGGGCCTCTATTGCCGCAATAGAAAAACTAGCTAATATCATAAATAGAATTGCATGCGAGGTTAAGGATCATCATCATCATTATTATTATTATATGCAAATGAATTTTAAGTCGAATTTCTTTATAAATAAGTTGTTTTGTTAAATTTGTAATAATTTAAATGGAGAATCAAATTGAATTCTATATAATTATGTCTGGTATAAATTTAAAATTCAAAATTTATTTATGTTGTTTCAAAATATACGACTTAACACCATAATTTCATAAAAATAAACAATAATAGTAAGTATATATCTAATTCAATTAATATTCACTAAAACATATTTATCACTAGATGATTTCACCAGAAAATAGAGACAAATATTTTTAAAAAAGAGCCGTAATTATTTATGAATTAGCAGTTGTATAATTCTGGTAATAGAACAATTGTGGATTTCATTTGTAAATTCAGTTAAAAAGATGGAAATTGAGTTAAGTATGTTGAATTCCACAAAGTTGAATTCCACAAAATTGAATTCATGGAATTGAAATGAATATTTTTTTACATTCCAAACAGAAATTTTTAATTTGTAGAATTACAAATGAATTCTACAAACGCGTGGAATATTTATACCAAACATGCAGTTAAACTAGGTGATGGAAGTGAAAAACAAATAATACGTTGCACATAATGATCATATAGACTGCTGCTGGACATATAATTGAGATGTATTATGCATATGTGATTGCAGCTAGAATGCAAATGCTTAGATGGAGGAAATGCAGAGGCGAAGACGGAGGCGATACTGAAGATACTTAAGAACTACTCGTGGGACGCAAAAGCTGTGATAACATTGGCTGCATTTGCAATGAATTATGGTGAGTTCTGTTTGTTTGCTGAGCTCCATTTGACACACCCACTCGCCCAGTACGTCGCAATTCTCAAGCATCTGCCAGACATATTGGAGCACGGATCAGCACACGAAAGTCTATTTGGTCAAATTAAGCAACTCATGGTAGATATAGTGGACCTGGCCGGCTGCATGGTTGAATTCAACAATCTAGACCGAAACTACATTTCGGATGACGACACACCACTGTCAAATGCCATGGACATCATCCATGAACCTGCTTATTGCATCATTTTTGGAGTCGTTGCTTGCACTGAGCATATTGCTAGCATTGCCGGGTTCTCAACTGAGTGAGTTTTTTTTTTCTTAAGGATAAATCGATTAGTTTTATCACCTAATTCATGCATTGTTAACTCGTTTTTGTTCAACTTAATTAATAGCTGTTGTAATTAACATGTTTCTATTGATTTGCAGACCCACAATATTGAATCAGATATCAAGCTTGAACATGAGAATCAACAAGGATCGCCCAATCCTAGGGGGGTGTCTCGAAGGATGCAAAAAACTTATAGGTGATCAGAAATGATTTAATAAAATTTTGTTTCATTATCTTAATTACATGTTCAAATACATCCTTTACAATTAATGAATGCAGATGAGAGGATGATATTTCAAGGGAAGTACGAGCATTTTAAGAGCTTGTTAGAGAGCGATGCATCACAAGAAGAAAATCTGCGTGCTATTTTTAATTGGGACAACTCCACTAATTTGGTTGATTGCGACGGAAAACAAGTGGTGCGTAGTCTTTCACTAACAATTGAAAAGAGCTAATTAATTAAATCAAATCATTCTCATATATATGTTTTCTTCTTCTTCTTTTTCCTTCTAGCTGATAGAGGAAAAAAAAACAAATTCCTCCAAAAGACGGTGTTAATTCTCATATATAGCGTCGACATCAGTGAGGAGGAAATCAATGCAGTGGGTAGGTTTTGCAATAAGTGGCAAAACCAAGAAACTTCAGAACTTCAAACCAAAGTGTTATGGCTTCCCGTGTTAGCGGTAAAAACTGGGAAAATGAGCGTAAGTTTGATAAGCTTCGACGATCGATTCCATGGTACACCATAGAAAGCCCTACAGTTATCGAAGAACATAAGGTTGCTTACATAAAGCAAGAGTGGAAGTATTCAGGGAAGACCATTTTGGTGGCATTGGATAAGAGCGGAAATGTGCACCCAAAGAGTGGTCTTGACATGCTGTGGTTGTGGGGAGACAAGGTTTGCCATTTCACCGACGACGAAGAACAAATTCTTTGGGAAGAAGCCAAAGCCATTCCAGTAGTTGAACTTATTTTTGGTCGCATTGATACAACGACTAACTTCATTTCCGTAAGTTTCCTCTTTGCAATCTACTCATGATTATGATTTTTTATGTATATTAATAGGCCAAAGATTTTAGATCTAGCTAATTGTCTTTTTATTAATTACTCCATCAGTTACAAATTGATCGCTAAACCATATTAATCATTTTTAAACCGAAGGAGTCGCATCTTATATTTTTATTCTTTGCACATTTACATCAGCTCTCATCAGAGATTGAATTCTTTATTTCTTAACACTAGTTAAAGACGATTTTAATAATACTAATTTATAAGTGTGCAACATCTCAAATTTTTATGACTAATTTATCCATTATTAATGTCTTACATTTGACAATTAGTTCAAGGAAGTAGGGAAACATCTCATAATTTGTATACATCTGGTCTTTTACGGAGGAGAAGATATGAAGTGGACAGGGAAGTTCACGGCGCTGGCGAAGATAATTGAAGATAAGTCCGGTATCAAGTTAGAGCTGATATATGTGGGTAAGAGCAGTGCACTAGGGAGGGTCAAGAAAACATAGCGAAGGATATCGGAGTAGGCAAGACTTGGGACGAGACGTCGATGTGGATATTTTGGAGCCGTCTGAAGAGCATCCTCTATTCAAGTACCCGCATCGACGTAGGCATAAAAACCAGGTTAGAGCCAGAGATCATAACTCTGCTTAAGCTTAGATGCCAACGTAAAAAATGGATGGGCTCTGTTCTACAGAAAGTCTTCACTGGCTAAAGCCAAGGGCGATGCCGTGCTCAAAGCATTAGGTGATTTAGCAGAGAGCACTGAAACTGAGTGGGTAGACAAAAGTTTGGTGTCAGAACTGGAGACTCAATTTAGAGCACATGACGAAAGGCACTGCAATCGCTTCACTGTTGACTTGGAGATCCCGGGAGTTCAACACTGCTGTTATGAAAAAGTCGTATAATTACACTTGTTGCCAGGAGGAGGATTAAGCTTAATGTTGAAGATGTGTGGGCTCTTTTATTTTGTGTGAGTGTGTGTTATAATAAATTTGAAGGCCAAAGACAGGCCACCTGAAGGTCGTCTTCCTCCTTCTCCTCTGAGTTGAGATCTGGGTGAGTTTAATTTTCTGTTTTTCCGCTTTGGTTTCTGACATTGGCCAATAACCTCTGCAGGGGCATACATTAAATAAGGCCTTTTCTATTTGTATGAGTCCTTCAATATTATGTTATTGAAATGAAATGTTTTATTTTTTGTGTGATTTGCATGAAATGAAAGGCCTTTGTTGCTTGGAAAATTCTTGACTACACTTGGTGTATGACATACACGAAGCCAATGAAAAAATAAATTTTTTATTAGAAAGTGTAGCCTGAGTGGGTCTAAATGAAATTTTTTTCTTTTTATTGGTTTGGTGTATGAGAAAAATCATACAAGTGTAGCCAAGAAATTCCTTGTTTGCTTTGGTTTCTGACATTGGCTAATAAAGACGTCACATTGGTCGGTCATATTTTGAGTTCAATCTATTAACACATCACTTCCTCATTAACTTTCTATTAAACATACTCTCATATATCATTTCACTCCAATGATTAGTCTATCATTAGACTCTTCTATGAGACAAACAATCATTTTACTTTTCATTCAATTTTCTTTCACTATATATACTACATAAAATACATTTTTCCACATAAATAATTAAATATTTTTAATTATTAAGAAATTATATATTTTACGAATAATACCATAAAAATTTTGTACTAAAAATATAAATAATTTTGAAATAGAAAAATTAAATTGTACTAAAAAATTAAAATACAAATATATTACGCGTAATAATAAAATAAAAAAAGTTAAATTAAACTCAAAAAATTAGAATAAATTACATTAAACAAAAATAACAAAAAAATAAAAAATTTCCTCAAGAAAATACTAAGTAATTAAATAGAAAAAAATTTCACAATAAAAACTTTAAAAAATAATTATTTAATATTAAATTCATATTAAATAACTGAATATTTAATCTATATCAAATAATTATTTAAATAATTAGTTATAATTTTAATTCAATTCTAATTTCAATTCTGTAATCCAATCCAATCCTATTAGAGTTTATGAATAGATGGATTAATCATTAATTGAGATTGTATCTCATACCGCTGATGTGGCAAAAAATAAACACCAACGTGTATGAAACGACCGCCACGTATACTGTGGTTGTTCAAGTCAGTTCAACCGAACTTGTCTCTCCCTCTCTTCAGTTCACAACATCATGGCAAAACATTACTCGAATCCTGTGGATGGCTTCAGTTATGGTACAAGTGAGTTGTAGTATAGGAGGTAGCAGGATGATTCAAATTGACCCTTGTAATTTTAGAAAGCAAAAGAAGAGTCCAAATTTCCGTTGTTTATATCACTTGGCGTACAGTACATGAACGGCCCAAATTATGTTGCCTATCACCCGCACACAAAATCTTCTCTACCATAAATTGACATGTACTTTTTTAAAATTACAAGATAGAATTTTTTTTTTCAAAATTTCAAAATATAATACCTCCTGGGAGGTGGTTTAGCGGTAGGAGTTCTGTCCTATGCACGCGCCAACTGGGTTCGAGACCTAGCGTCTCCCTGATTTGCTCGGTAAATCTTCGGATATCCTTGCGAGTATATCCCATCCGTTTGCTTCAAGCGAGTGTCGTGGTGACGCGCCCCTTGTTTACCGTCAAGTAAGCGAACATTCCGCGGCAGAGAGTAATTGACTGCATGGTCACGCTCAGCAAAGATGTAACCACCATCGATAGCCCCCGACTTCCCTTTTTGCTGACAAAAAAAAATCAAAATACAATGTTTTTCTTTTGTTTTTGTTTTTGTTTTTATTGCCTGTTTTTTAATTTGTTTATATTTTGTTTGTATTCTGTTTAAACCAACGAAAAACAGCATATTACTTTTATTCTGTTTATTTTTTTTTTTGTTTTGAGTTTGATTTCTTTCTTTTTTAAATGAATTCTCAATTGTTTGATTTGATTTTTTTTACATATAGCATGATTCTTTTGGTTTAAAACAAAATTAAAACAAAAACTAAACCAACAAAAGACACATAATCAATATATTTAATAAAAACACCAATAAAAAAATAAAAACTCAAAAAATTTAAGTTTCGGTTGTCTAAAATAAAGCATTTAGTTTTGTTTTCACATATACCATGAGATAATTCATTTACTGGCACAGCTGGATAAAGTCTCAGCGTTTCAGTAATAGCTGCATGGAGATAATTCATTTTTTCCAAGGCTTCTTCACTAACAGTGGCTGCAAATCCTGCAAAGTCTGGAATATCTTTCGTCTTAAGTGCTGCCCTTATTTTTTCTGCAACCTTTTCATGCACATCAGGATGCTTGCAAAGCACACAGATGAACCAAGAAAGAGTGGCTGCAGTTGTCTTTGCAGCAATGAAAATTAAGAATTATGTCTCGTAGATATCTCCGATTAATATGATCCACTTGTAAAAACCTCGACAAGATGTCATCTTTCTTCATCTCAACCAATCAATGAAAACGAGGTAAATACATGCCCCACGAGCTAATTTTGAACAACATTTTCAGTGATAAATGTTCACTGTAGATTCATCTTTCAGGTGGCACATTTGCTCAATCTTGTTGTCGATTAGCTTATACACAAATTAGTCGATTAATTTAATGTTCTTCTTTAATGCAGCTTCTGAGCCGATATTTAGAAACCTCTTTATCTTCCATAACACATCAACATACTGCCAAAGGGTAATGGCACTTGCATCATCAAAAGCATTGCTAAATTTGATACCATCTTCATATGACCCACGCATGGTATCTAGTTCAACTCCAAATGCAACTTTGAATATGGAATCTAAGGTTGATTTCATAAACAGGTCCTGCATGAATCATTGAATTTAAGAACTCAAGCAACTCACAAACATTCATCAGTTTCCTGTAAATAACGAGGTTTCAGATGCTTTCCTGAATATCCATTGATCGGCCGGATTTTGCAGCTTCAGAGACAATATTAGCTAGTTTGGCTGCATTTTTCCTGAAAACAACACTGCTAAAATCCCTCAGCACCCTAGTTGAGAACTCAAAGCTTGAAATCTTTCTTTGTTGCCTCCACTTATCTCCATGAACATTTAAGATACCATCACCTAGTAGATCACTCAAGTTACTATAATTATGCTCTCCCTGAACAAATAAAAAAGAAAATAAGAATTGTTCATACTCACCCTCATCGTCAATTCTTTGATTAGCTCTTTCACATCAAACAGAGCCATACCCACTAATTCTAATTCAGCTATTCTTGTGCCAGTATAATTTTTTTTATTAAATTCATTGGCTAAATCTGCCAAACTGATGAATCACTAAAAAGTATGAATTTCAATGAAATTTTCTATAAACTGATTGATTCAGTTGTATAAATTCGATCCACTAATGTATGACTTTAAATTCCCTTCTTATCAAGTACTATTAATCTTTAATCATTATACTACAATTTTTTTTTGATAAGCATTATACTACAATTATTAATAGATGAATATCTTAACATTTTATTATTAATTAAATAATTAATTAATAATTAAAATAAAGTTAATTGTCTTCTATTATTCATTAACTAATTAATAAGTAGAGTGACTAATTAAAATAAATAAATATTATATAAAAACTTTAAAAAATCAGAAAAAATGAAAAGTTCAATCAGAAAAAGTAGTATACTTCTTTTTTTTTTTGCCAAGAATAAATTGAAATTTGTCAAAGCAATTTAAATAAGATAATCCCAGAAAAATTAAAATAAGATAAACTGAAAGTTCAATCACGAAAAAGTAGTGCACTTCTTTTTTTTTTTGCCAAAAATAATCCAAAAAAATAAAATAAGATAAATTAGCATCGATTGCTAATCAAATATTTGCTAAAATGGTCTTCTGGGGTTCAAGCTGGTCTGTAGAAGCAGAGTTCACTTTCAATCAATTCCCAGGGGCCCAAATCTAAAACCAAATTCGAATATAAGCAACGATAATCAAATTCATAGGAATAAAGTGAAGAAATTAATTACTTACCTTGCCATAGTTTTCGAAATTCATTTTGAGAATGTGCTCAACATTGACCGGGTCGGCAGTGTAAACCTCATTTCTGAAGAGACCTATCAGCCTGTAAGTCTTGTATTTCCCAGCAAGTTCGGTCATGTAATGATGCATTCTTTTGAAGTTGAGAAGTTGGTTAAAGATTGTTCCAGCAATTGGATGGTATTTTTTCTTTCCCTGCTTTTGGCGAAGTTTTGCAGTGAGGATTTGGAGTGAAATTACAGATAGGAGAAGAAGTAAAGCTGTTAAGGCAATTGGGTTTGTGAGATCTATGGAGGCCATTTTGGATTAAAGCTCTGCAGAGAGAAGTTGGAAATGAGTGTCTACTTGACGTGGTAAAATAAATTCTATGTGTCAATTTGTCTGAATTTTATGATCATTTTATAGCTTAAAAATTTCTTTTGTGATCATAGTGTAGTAAAAATTTCTTTTGTAACTGTATATAAACATTGAACAAATTTTTATGACCAAATATAGCATTAACCCGCAAATGGGTGTAGGTGGGATGGTATTTTAGAGATAGTGGGACACAAAAAGAATGTTACTTTGGGGAAGAGGATTTTTTTGTCACTTGTAATTGAATATGTTCTGATTAGTCATTTGGTTTTACCAGGAAGGTCTTTCTCTCTCTAGGACTCATGTCAGACACAGGTCGACCATTACCAAAATTTGGTGAATGGGATGTCAATGATCCCGCTTCTGCGGAGGGTTTTACTGTGATATTTAACAAGGCTAGGGATGAGAAGAAGACAGGTGGCAAACCTGAATCACCAGCAAAGGTTGATCACCATATTAAACCTGGAGTGGACCCAGGAAAACATCTGGCTTAAAAAAATGGCTTTGTTTCATTCAGAGTCCATCGGAGGAGCATTGATGTTCTTCCCATCTGAGAGCTTCAATGGAATTGTATGTTCTTCTAAGTGGCCTCACTACATATCTTACTGAAGAAAATAGAAGCTATAGAGCAGTAATGAAACTGTAGGAATTTGATTTTTCGTTTTGTAAAACTGAGTGGTGGTTAGAGAAAGAACAAGCACTCACTATCAAGATGCACCCATCTGTTTCATTTCTTTTTGCTTTTTTTTTTCCTATGATCTGAGCTGTAGAGCTTTTGTGACAAAAAAAGGAATATGTTCATGTGATGGAATTATTTGGAAAAAAAAGGTGATGGAATTAGTATGATTGGTTTAAAATTTTGTTTGTTAAATTAAATACGTACAAGAGAAAAGGGAATGGTATTATTTTTATAAAAAAAGTAGCCTAATATATAAATACTATTCTCTTTAAAAAAATAAATACTATCATTTTTTGTACATTAGTTTAAATATTATTATTTATTAACCATTTAAATTTTGGGCCATTTTTAGATTCACGGTACCAACATTGACATATTATGGATCTATTAGGCATACTTCTATATTTTGGAAGAAATTTCAAATTTACATTTGTTGTCATACCAAGTTTTATAAATTATATTTTTAGTTTAATAAATTATATTTTAACAGTATCATTAAAAATTTGTTTAGAATTTGTTTATTTTTTGAACTTATCTCGTGTCATAAATGTTTATTAATGAAAATTACATCTTAAACTTGTTCTTTGGGACTTTCAATAAAACATGTTTTGTCGATAGTCACAATTGAGGAGGGTCAGCATAATGTAGCAAGCTCTCGTTTGGTTCAATTTCTTAAATTATAAAAAAATTAATTTCAAAGAATTTATATTAGTAGAGAAGTTTTTTAGCGATAAAATTATATTTTTGTATGTTTGATTTGTTTATTAATTCAAAGGGAACTATTATAATTTATTGTTTGGTTAAGAGGTTTATTTTCAGGGAACTAGTTTTAGAAGTACAATAATATTCTCTCATTGATCTATTAATGAATGTTAAAAAACAAGTCTTGCTCATACCAGATCAGGAGTAGAATCCAAAGCCAAATTGGCTTAGGTATCCAATTGAATTGGGGAAAATCACAATTTTATTACAAAAATAAATATCGAATTTGACAAATGCCATCAAAGTTTTCAATTTTGAAAAATGGCAAAAAAAAAAAAACAAACTGAATTTGACAAATGTTATATTCGCTTGAAATCATGATATTTTCATGAGAAATTGTTTTTTCACGAAAAAATGAATTCCAGTGAAAAAAATCTTATTTTTCAGAAAGTCTCCAAAAAGTTTTCAAAAGGGAATTCACAATTTGTTTTTATAAAAAATTTAATCTAGAAGATCTTGAAAGCAAATCCTAGTTGGTTTTGTAGTTTATGTCAAAATTGAAGGACTGTTGACATAATTTTGCAAAAAATAAGATATCAGAGGAGTTAGGGTTAGGATCTGCCACCTTTTCCAACTGAAACTGCCGTTAACTCTTCAACTGAAACTGTTGTCGCTGCCTACAACAACAGAAACTGAAGCTGCCTTCTCCATCCACGATGTTCTCCACTGTTCGATTGACGATGTCATTCACCTCATCTTTCCCAATCACTACAGATGAGAAAAAAAAGACTCGAAACAAACACATATCTGTCGAGCAAACATACTCGACGAAGGAGAAAGAGATAAAGGGAGCAGTCTTTGACAATTCTTCGTTTGTCTCGATTTTTTACTATTTCATATCTCCTCAATGTCGACGGGGATGAGAAAGGAAGGAGAAGGTGAGTACAAATGATGGAGAGAGGAAGATGGTGGAGGACACGTGGATTGGGCGGTAGGGAGGGAGAGGAAAGGAGTAGAGAGAGAAAGAGAGACGAGAGGCATGAGAGAGAAAGAGGAAAGAAGCCATAGAGAAATAGGAGATGAGTTTTTTTTTTTACATACGGAGAAAACACAAGAAGAGAGAGAAGTAAGGATGGTGGCGAGGATCGAGAGAGAAACGAGATATACATGATTTTGCCTTTTATCCAAAAGGGATGTGGCATTTTTGAAATGAAGATGGGGAATATGGTATTATAGATTATGAGAAATTGTGGTCGTTACATTCCTAATATTTTGAAACTTGTATTGGCAAATGTAGGAATCTACTGTTTAATATTGACATACCACATAATTAACTCATTGAATTGATCACTAAATGGATTTTGGCTAATCTATCCCAAGTTGGTTTTGAAGATAGGCTCCTAATTAGTTTAGAAGAGTCCAAAATTTGTCAGTCTAAAAAACTTACACAAAACCTTAGCAAAAAAAAATAAAATAGAGTTGACAGTTTAGTTTTACAGAAAAAATACGTGAAATTGTCCCTCTCCCCTCTCTTGTTATCGTCGGGCTTAGAGTATAAGGAAAAGAGATTTTTCCTTCCTTGCACACAATACATTATCTTGTTAGAGATCTTTCTGGTGGTTCTTTGGTTACATATACATTCCACGTTCCCGTTGCGTTTGTGATTGTGGTTCGTGGTGACTAGCAACAACTCTTTTCTAGAGCATCCAACCAACTATCTTTCATTGTGTATTTTGAGGCAGGCTCGATCACTTGTTTGATTATTCGTTAATTATTTTCTGTTTAACTGGTATTAGATGCCTTTATTGGTATCAAAGCATCAGACTATTTTTATGATTTGTTCATTGAATGTTGTTAGTCATGTAACCTAGATGTTGGTACATATTTGTTATGCATATTAGTTCTGTCAATTTCGCGTGTTTCTTGATCTGTGTTTGATTCGACTGTCTAAATAGGCCAAAATGAACTTTTATAATTTCATAATTCTGAATGTATCAGTGAGTTTGGGATGCCTCAAAACCCTAGGCTATAAAATCTGGAGGCAAAATTCGGCCGAGAAGGCGGCACATGACGTGCACGACACACACCTCTCCTTTGGTGTTTTGTCGACACGCCGGCACAGTGTGTGCAGACGTGTTAGGGCACACGTGGTGCAGAGTGAATGGTTTACGTGTGCCACGTTACCCTAGTAATATAGTGCCATGTGGATGCCAAGTCAGCGCACATGTCATCCACGTAGTGACAAGTCGTCCAGTTGCTTGAAAACACGTGGCAAAGGGTGCCAAGTGGGTAACACATCACCAGCCATCTGGCACAATGGACTGAAATGCCACATAGAACATGTGGACCAATGATTTGATGACATGTGGTAATATTTGCCATGTGGCAGTGCCACATCATCACCATGTGTCAAGGGCCATGTTGGATTAAGTTGCCACATTGACCAATTAGTTTTTGCCACTTGTCTTTGGTGGACACACAGACCAACCACATTCTGTCACGCAGCAATGGGAGGCTTGAGGCACGTGACCCTCGTGGATCTGCAGCTGTGTGTATCTCCACTTTGCAGTGGTGTGTTTGGGTTGTGGCTCCAATGTTCAATTTTTTTTTCAGATTTTTGACAGATTTAAATTTTACATCTTTTTTGAATTTTAGATGCATTTTGTAAAAATTTTCGACTTTCAAATTTATTTTTCATCAATTATTTATGTGTTAGTTAATTTTTTTAATATGGAAAATGTGTTTTTTTGCCTTACTTTTTGCCTACAAATCTATTGTATTTAATATAAATGTATTTTTATAAAATATTTGTGGCTGTGATTATCTCTTTATTGATTGAATAAAGCTCGGATCTCACCATGTGGGCTGAGAGGTAGAATCAATCACAACAAGGAAACTAGGAGCAAAACCTGCACCTTTAATCAATATATCCTGAAAAAAAAGCAATCTCCAGGAGAACTATATGTAGCATAACAAACAAGCTCCAGGAGAACTATACAACAATCAAAGAATTATCTACTTGCAACTTGCATTTAACTCCATCCAAAATTCTTGTGAGTACTCGGTTCTCATTAAATTTCTCCCTTTGAAAAACCACACCATTAAGCTCCAACCATAACCAGTAGATAGCAGCAGTAAAGACAACTTTCCATACCTGACATCGAAGATTCTAACCTTTTGTCTTTCTTGAAAACCATCTGACCTCTTGTCTCCATGCTAAAGGATCATCATCAATGTAACATCGATGAAGTACCTCCTTCCAGACTGGTCTAACGACCGGACAAGAGAAAAACAAATGATTCAAGAGTTCAGGAGCTGAAGAGCAGAACATACATAAATCATTATTCACCATCCTCCATCGATACAACCTGTCCTTGGTATTTAGTCTATTATTAATAGCTAAATACACAATAAAACTGTACTGGGGAATATGTCTTTTGCCCCATAAGAGATGGCTCCATGAAACTCTTTCAACTTTCCTTCACAATTCCTGCCAGGTGCTATGAATAGTGTAGATAGCTGATGAGTGCAATTTGCAGCGAATGTTATCTTCCTTACTCTCATCAACTTGAAATTGTTTAATATAATCCCAAGCTTGCTCAGTTTCCTCATTTGAAGGATCAGGTAAATTCCATCTTCCTCTCCTCCATACATCTTTAATTCTAGCACATTTTGGTACACCAATGTTTCTGATATTAACAGCAGGGAACCTGTCAAGAATAGTTTGGCCATGAAGCCAGGGATCATGCCAAAAGGAAAATAAACTTTCCTTGCCAGCCTCATAGAGCGTCAGGTGTTTAAAACCAGTCCTTAACTGCAGTAGATGGCCCTAACTCCAACTACAATCAGGTGGCTTAAATCACACCCCAAAAGCTAAGTCTCCTGAGTTTCAACCTCGAGATCCATTGCGCCCAAAGAGACTGTTTAGTGCCACAAGTTCCCATATTTGTTTGCCAACTGCTGCATTATTCTAGATTCTCAAATCTTTAATACCTAAACCCCCCTCAACTTTAGGTTTACAAATTTTTTCCCAAGCAACTAAGCCTCCTCTCTTATGTTCTTCTAGACCATGCCAAAGAAAATTCCGGCATTTAGCATCAATTTTCTTAATCACAGCCTGGGGAAGAATGAAAATTCTAGCCCAATACACCTGCACACTCTGAATCATAAAAATCACCAATTGCAGCCTCCTTGCATACGAAAGAAATCGTGCACTCCGGCCATTAATTTGTCTTGTTATCTTGTCAATGATCACACGACAGTGTTCCTTTTTCAATCTCGTTGATATTAAAGGTACACCCAAATATTTAACAGGAAGCTCCCATCCAACAAACTTTAATAAGCTCAGAGCCTCTTGCTTTTCACTTGTCCAACCCCACTGAAAAAGACAACACTTTTTCATTCATTGACTTGTAAACCAGATACCTTCCTGAAGTGCTGTAAAATACAAGCAATACTATCAAAGGTAGACAAATTATATCCACAAAATACCAGCAGAACATCAGCAAAACATAAGTGGTTCAACCTCAATTCTTTACAGCCATAATGAAATTTAAAATTTTGAGGTACCATTACCTTAAAACAACGCGAAAGATACTCCATGACAAGCACAAACAATAAAGGAGACATTGGGTCCCATTGTCTTAAGCCTTTCTTTCCCAAAAAAAAAAAGCATTCAAGAGCCCCATTAATTACAAGTCAATAAAACGGATTCCTCACACAGACCATTATCCATCTGATGAATTTAGCAGGGAAGTGCAATCCTAGCAAGATTTCCTTAATAAAGTCCCATACAACAGAGTCATAAGCTTTTCGTAAGTCAATTTTCAGTGCACAAGAAGGAGAATGATCCTTACGATGATAATTCCAGACTAATTCATGAGCCAATAGAACATTATCAAGTATATTTCTTCCCGGGACAAAGGCGAATTGGGCAGGGCTAATTATTCTGGGAAGAAGCTTACTAAGTCTATTGGCCAGAATTTTTGTAATTACTTTATAAACAACTGTACAACATGCAATTGGCCAGTAATCACTTAATCCCCTAGGGTTAGTTACCTTCGGAATGATTGTCAAAGCAGTGGAATTGAACTGTTTTAAGAGGTAGCCAGTATTAAAAACTCCAGAACTACAACAATAACTTCCCTCCCAACCACATGCCATCACTTCTTAAAAAAGCAGCCATTGAAACCATCGACCCCTGGGGCAGTATACTCTCCAATCCTCCACATTGCTTCCTTTACTTCAACATCTGTAATATCTAATACCAATGCCTCAGAGTCTTCTAACAAAACTATCAGACCAGTCTGTAAAACATCAGTCCTAATATGCTCCCTTGAGGCATTATTAACACCCAATAATTGTTGAAAGAAAGCCACCATTCTTCATTGATTTTTCGTTCATCAGAAACCTCACAACCATCCTTATACTGTCCCCCAGCTGAACCCAACTAATCCGTGACTTCTGCCTATAATAGCTTTCTTCAATAGCTTGCGAACATTGAAGTTCAGACATAACAACCCACTCTTCCTAATGAAAGGCCTCATTCATAGGTTCCTATTGCAATGCAGTTTGTAAGTCAAATAATAACTTCCTACAATTTTCCACTCTTTCAGAAATAAGAGAAAATTCTCTTCTATGAAGCCTTTTCAATTCCTTTTTAACCATCAAAAGTTTTCGCCAGACTTTGTACTTCCACTACCATGAATATCAAAACCCCAACTTCGTTGAACGATGTTCATAAATTCTAGGTGCTGCGTCCACATATTATAAAAGAGGACAAAGAAGCCCTTCTTCTTTCCTACCCCTGTCGTGAATTCACCACAATGGGTGAGTGATCCGAAATTCCAGCATGTAATGCCACACAATCAGCATCATCAAAACTATCCATCCATTGCACATTCACTAAACAACAGTCCAGCCTGCGCCAAATTCTATCATTACCCACCTGGTTGTTAGTCCAAGTATAGAAACAACCATAGCTTCTTAATCCAAGTAACCCACACTCCTCTATGCAGTCTTTAAACTCTTCATAAACTTGACTACTAACATCAATACCCCCACCCTCTCATGATTGTTTAAGATAGCATTGAAATCACCTTATACCAACTAAGGCTTTTTCATGCTAGTAGCAGTGTGTCTTAACACACCCCATAACTCTCTCTTATGCACAACATTATTGGCCCCATAAACAATAGATCAATAAAACCCCAGCCCTGCGACTTCCATTTGATAGTGAACTAGTTTCTTAGAAACCAACTCCACCTGAACCAGACAACCTTTTGGATCAACCAGGATCCAAATTCTGCCTAAATCAAACATACTATAGTTATCAAGAAATTGCCATCCCTCTAACTCCAACCCTTGAACCACCTTTTCCTTATTCTCACATCTAATCCGAGTTTCTAAAATCCCCACAACCATATTCTTCTTTTCCCCAATCAGAGTCTTTATCTCTGATTGTTTATTAGGGGTATTAAGCCCGCGAATATTCCATGCACCCAACATTATCCCTTTCAGGGGGTTTACCTCTTCCACCTCCACTTATACCACTCCCACTCCCTTGTCCATGAAACTTTCCACTATGACTCAGGTCCACCACTTCCTTTCCCATCCTAATTTCTCCAGAGTTAATCATGCTTCCATTTGGAATAGTAGCAAAACCATCCTCTTGAGAGACCCCTAAACCTGGTTGTGAGCTTGCTGCATTCACCATCTCCCTCATCCCCATACCAGGAAACTTCTCAGAAACAGCCACCACACTATTAGACTCTTTCAATCCATTGGAAACCTTATCCTCACTCACCACCCTGTGCCACTATCAGGCTTCTTCACCACCCATACCTTCTTCATCTGGCCAATTACATTAGGACATTGAGAAGCATTGTACCCATCACTATGACAAACATAACAGAATTTTGGTCGCAATTCATAAACAACTTTTTGAATAATCTGATGACCCTCCTCATTCTCTAGCAGTATCTCATCAGGAAAAGATCCAGCCAATTCCATCTCTACTAGTATACGAGCAAAACCCAACTTCTCGTGCTTCAAAATACATTAATCCAAAAACAAGGGGTACCTAAGAGACTTTTAATTTGGCTGAGGATATCAGGTGCCCACAGCTCCCAGGGTAACAATGGAAATTGCACCCAGACAGGGACTTGTTGTAATTCTCACAACTCTAACTTCATCAATGGCTTCCACTCTTTCAATAATAAAGGTCGTTTGTTGAAAGTGTAAGGTCTACCATTAAGCACCTGCAATTGAGCCTCCTTCGTAGCAAAATTGAATAAGAAGACATTGTCCTTCATAAAATGTTGATGTCAAGCCTAATTGTTTCCATCTGTTCAACGCAAAACTCTCAATTACAGTAAATTGAGGAACCATCCCGTAAACGCTTACAACCAACGCATTATGCCATTTAGTAGCACTTCCAACAACTTCATATGTAAGGAGCAACTCTTTTCCCATTACTCACTACTGGTGGAACATACCGTAAAGATGTTAGTTTTATGTCCTAGTCCAATCATTGATATATATTGTCATTACATTTATTATTTAATAAAGAGGTATTTCATTTCATATCTATAAAATATTATATTGTTTATGACAATAAAACTTCCTTGAATAGTTTATTTTTCCTTATGTCATCGAGTGTGACTTGATAGTAAAACCATAAGGTTAAAAAAATATTATTCTGAAAGTCCCTAATCGATTGTTATCATGAGAATGATAACAAGCCAATGTTAGTATGTTGCTAAGAGGATAATCACGTTTTACTGATTATGGACATGAGATATCACTTAGAACATAGATACATGTTAGGGAACATGTATTGGACTATCCTGCTATGAAAGCACTTCATAGATCAATGTCACAAGTAGTTTTCATACAGTGGTGATGTTTGAGTCTTCTAACTGAAACTCACTATCGACTCCTACATGAGGAATCACATGTTTTGGCTTAGTCAAATGTTATCCGTAACAGGTAACAATAAATGCTATGATTGAAAATGTCATCAATCTTGTAGAGGAGTGATATTGAGAGTGATGGATTTGTTCCTCTTATGAAGAATGATTGATTTGTTTCTCTTATGAAGAGTGATATTTGTAGGCCACTTGATGAGAAGGATTGATGGAATGTATGCACACTCAAATGAATTGATAAAAGGGTTTATCAATATCATTTGTATATCAATCTACTTGGGATCAAGAAACGCATTAAGTATATAAGGTTGACATGTGAACATGCCTTATGCTTAATATAGATATCGTGAGACAAAATGACTAAATATCAAACTATGAAAGGTTAACTCTGATCACCGACTTTACTTGATTTTGGGTTGCCATAATGTATTACTAGATACCGTTTATGGACTTTGGGCCCAAGTGTTTGGGACGATGCCCATTGCCAATTTCGAGTGGGCCTATTGGGTCACACACAAGAACGATTTGGATTGGTTCACAAATATTCTCTCTCATGGTAATTAAATTATTAGTATGATTAATTTGATTAATCATTAATAATTT
>CAODLS010515745.1:0-11324 GCA_948243855.1 Flueggea neowawraea
CCATGATCAAGTTCAACATAATATGACAATAAAGCTTAACATAAATCATGGTAGATAATACAAGATATGAGTAGAGAAGGGATAAAATAATGTAGGAGAATCCTCCTTTGATAGCCTTCAAGAGAAATCTCTACCCTTCAAGCTTTGTTCTTCCTCTCCTCATTCAAAACCCTAACCCTACGTTCTTATGAAAGAAGAAAGAAAGAGAAATAAAGAACAAAAAATGTTGTCTTTCAAATGAATGAAAAATGAAATATGTGTGGTTAAGAGGGGATATTTATACTCCTTCACATGTGTCCAAACCCTAGAAAATATGTGGCCAAAATTGCCCCCAAGTGTATGCATTTTGTTAACCAAAAGACCCTTTGCCGCCATAGTATTTTGTCCCTTATACAGGCATGTCACGGCCGTGACATTGAGGAGGTCACGGCCATGAGGTGCTACTGCCTTTGGTCACGCTTGTGACCATGCTTTAACAGCAAAACCCCTTTTTTGCGCATTGATGAACTTTGGACCTTTTGAGCCGATTTTCGTTGCACTTTCTTCCATTGATATTCTAGCTTCAAAGACATATTTTTCATGCCTTTTTCATGTCTTTTTCATCCCTTTTTATGCATTCCTAATCACGCTAAAAGAAACAAGAAAATATGTAATACATCGACAATTAACCAATTGTAAGGTGAAAATGCTATATTTTTATACTTGAATTAATATGTGAATTTAGGATACATCAATGATCTTAAAAGGGAAATTAAGAGATATATTTATACCTCTTTACATGCCACAAAACCCTACATAAAATTCTACCAAAATTGCCCTTCAAATGTGCCTTGGTCCCCACCTTTTTTTCCTTGTTCGTCACAATTTTCTCTCTCTTTAGGGAAGTCACACCCTCCCATCACAGTCGTGACTCATGAATGTGATTGAGTCACAACCTACACTTCATTTGGTCATGGTCTGGACACATGAATGTGGCCCTCTTATTGGTTGAAAATCTTCTTGGTGATCACAACCTCTTGGTCACAGTCGTGATTGAATCACTGACTAACCACATATTGATCATGGTATGTAGTCACGACCATGACCCTTCTTTGGCTCATCATCTTGCGCTGAATTTTCAGCCATGGGAGGTCACGATCATGGTCATGACTATGACCCTAGGGTGTGAAAAAAAAAGTTGCTCCTTTTGAGCCGATTTTCCCTCCATTTCTTTCCAATGCTTAACCCCTTTGAGTACTCCTTTTCATGACTTTTTCATCACTTTCATCCACATTCCATGCATTCTTATTCACTCTACACAAAACACGAAAGGAGTATAAATTCGTGGGTAATTAAGTATACTTAGGGCCAAAATGCTATATATTTATGCTTGAACATCCATGTAAATTTATGGTACATCAAAATTGCCTACATTTAAATCATTTTCCTTAATAACAAAAGTAGGGAGGATGGAAATACGACACCAATAAACCTGCATACTATAGAGTACAGAGTTAACAAGCTATAATTGGTCTGCATAAGATACTCAAATTTCTCTGTTTATCAAGTATGTCAACACCACTGAAAAAAATAGCACTCTTCTCTTAATTCACCTACATATCCACACCTTCTGAAAGTGATGCAGTGTGGTAGCTATACTTTGCAGAGAATTCATCTCGTATCATCTAAACACAAACAAATCATCTGTAAAATATAAATGATGTAATCTCATTTCCTTATAGCCACAATGGAATTTAAAAGATTGAGGAATTCTCACTGTAAAACACCGGGATAAATACTCCATCACAAGAACAAACACAAGTTGTGACATTGGTCACTCTGGCATAAACCATTATTTCTTGGGAAAATTCCTTCAAGTGAAACATTGTGCACAATTAAAAAATGAGGCATTATAATACACGTCATAACCCACCTGATAAACTTCTCCATAAAATGTAACCCCAATAAAGTTTATTCCACAAAATCCCAATTCACAGAATCATACGCCTTCCTAAGATCTACTTTTAATGCATAGGAAGGCGTATGAGTTGTTCTATGGTAATTATGAATAGGATCATGACCAAGTAGTATATTATCAACAATATTTCTACCTGGTGCAAACACTGACTGAGCCAGGTTTATCAACCGTGGAGGTACATTACTCAATAGCACTGCTAATATCTTTGTAATTATTTTGTACAAAATTGTGCAACATTCTATCGGATGGTAATCATTCAAACCAACTGGATTTGCAACTTTTGGATGATAGTAATAGTTGTAGAGTTAATCCATTTCAATAAACTTTCAGTTCTAAAAAACTCACATACTTTCCATTAATACCTTTTCCCTTACTATATGCCAACCCTTTTTAAAGCAATAACTGTTAAAACCATCAACACCTGGTGTTTTGTCATCCCCAATTGTCACGACCCATTCCCGGGACCATGACCGGCATACGAGGCGGACCGTCTATGGAAGCCTGACCCATCCCGCACAAGCCTTTCGGAGATTCAGAAATTCTACCCATCATTTAATTTCAAAAACATTTATTGGAAAACATTTTTATAATTAAAAACAATTTATATATAACTCGATATATAAATATAAACCAAATGTATACAAACCATATACTCTGGTGAAATCAAATACAACAAATATATTAGAGTATACATATAACCCCAACACTCCACAGTAATCTGGTACGAAGCTCTACAAAATAAAGAAGCCCGAACAATGGCATCACTAACCAAAATGCCTCCTCACGGGTGTCTAAGATGCGGAATGAACGCCAAAGCCAAAATCTGTGCACCTGGAAGATATAATCATCCACAACAGAAAATAAAACGGGGGTGAATCCCAGTAGGAATAACACTCCAGAGCGCCTCATACGTGCCTCACAGAGTCTGTTTTGAAAACAGTTCGCAAATACCACAAGCAGTATTAATAGTATATATAAATATACATGCTATACTGTAATAGCCTTTCGAAAATCCATTTCAAAACCATTTGCAATCACATCAAACAACATGTACAAAGGCGTATTAAAATCATTTAAGATTTTAAATCATTATTTTCATGTCAAAATATATACATGCGATAAGGGACTAAACAGGCGTGATATGGCTCTGCCATCTATCACAAATCTATGGATCAGCCATAGTGATGGAGACTTGCCTCTACCATAACAGATCATGTGCCTGATCTGGGCAACATGGCTACCGACAACCCTGGTAGCTGGGTTTTATCAGTCATTGGTATACCAAAGGCTACATACCTAGTAGCACAGGTGTCCCTACATCGAAAACCAAAACGTACTATTGTATAATACAAAATCATATAATGCAATCCAACACTTTAAATCATATCATCGATATATAATACATATATACCATTTCAAATCTAGATTCGATTATTTCACAAATAACCATTTTTATCTCTACAAATCCTTTAGATTAGTCATTTTAGGATACATATATCCAACACATCAAAAACAAGTAAATAGAGTTCGAGACACAACCAATGTGTCTGAAGCTGCTACTCACTCACCTGGCAATCCAAGCCAAAGCACCAGTCAAATCCCACTAGTCGGTGGCTGCTCTCGCTAGCAAGGACAAAAAGCTGTACACATGGCACATCACAAATATCACAGTGCGGTACTGTGACAAATACCCAAATGCATGATATGAAATGCAAATGCAAACTCTCGAAGTCGTCTAAACAAACGAAAGTGAATCCATCACTTTCAACCCAAGATCATGCTCCATTCGATGCCCAAAGGAACCAAGCATATCTCATTAACTCAAATCAATATCTTGAACATGGATTCGTTCTCCAAATCCATAAACTAAGTCAAAATCTTTCTACATCTTAACTATAAATCTCGGACTTCCAAGACCCATACCGAATAACTGGTCAAATCGCTTAACCCAACTCAAATATGTGAAGTTCTGACTCATATCTATCAAGATACATCAGAAACAACGCCATATTTGACAAGAAATTTAGTAAGACCCGTAACCCTAGTTGTAGAGAAACCCATTTGGTTCAAACACCAAATCCCACGAAATGGGTCTACTCAACTCGAGTTACCATTGAAGACCAACTCGAGTTGACCAGATTCCATTCAACTCGAGTTATATGAGGTTCAACTCGAGTAAGACACTTTGCCAAAGTGGATGTTCAATATCATCAATTCGAGTTATTTGATGATCAACTCGAGTTAAGAAGAGGTCAACAACTAGATTTATAGTAATTGCTAACTCAAGTTAAATAAACTGGGGTATCAAAGACATAAAATCAACTCGAGTATCAAGGATTACAACTCAAAGCATTCAATTAAACAGGAATCATGAGAATGAAGGCTAACTCGAGTTAAAGGGAGATGGATAACTCGAGTTATCATTGAAGACACAATAATGATACCTAGGACTGACATATTCAGAGTTCAAATGTTGGATGTCAGTGGTTCCAACAGTCACATTGAAAGATAACTCGAGTTAGATGCCCAAAAATCGTGATGTTCAAAGTGGCTAACTCAAGTTATACAGAATGTCAGAGCATTAAATGCTATGGCTTCTCTATTTCACAACAGCTCTAATTAATTCTTGAACGTCTCTTTCCACTTCAAAAGGTATAAATACCTCCAAGGGACTTCAGAAACATGTGAACAACAACTTGCTATCGTCTTACAACATTATCAAGCCTTCAATTGCTCTTAAATTGCAAATCATTCATATTACTCTCAAGAGTGACTTTTTTACTTGCAAACTTATTATTGCTTAAGAATGATAGATTATATTTTCATTCTTCATTTCAAACGAAAATTATTGTAATAGAGAGAGAATAGTTTTCTTGTTTATCTTGAAAACAAGGGTTGTATTTGAGTGGTTTAATTTTGCACCTTAGAAGCAAGAGTGTATAGAGGTTGCCTTCACCCATTGAAGAAGAAAATATAGTGGATTCAAAATCTCAAGGGAAAGGTTGAGGAGTGGACGTAGGCTAAGAGGGTCGAACCATTATAAACATTGGCTTTGATTTCTCTAACTCTTATATCTTTATATTTATTGTTCTAGTGAATTGGTTTGGCATTGTTGATTTGTTTTCAACTCATTTGAATATTGTGAAAATGTTTTTAAATTAATGTTTAAAGATAAAAATCCAATTCACCCCCGCTCTTGAATTGCCATTTCAGACCTACATTCATTGAGATCACAGTTGAAATGGGATAAATCCATAATGCACCAAAAGGAACGTGAAATTAATATTTTTCGCATGAATCCTACAGTCGATTTGTTCAACATGTCATTGAGATGCACAATACTTGGTGTATTTGGGATGGTGGTCTTAAGGAAATTAAAAGGCATAAGTTACATGTGATGATAAAAATTTGTTCACTTCATCCATTTAACTGAGTTGGTGAATTGATCTAGAATTTCATAGAAACATGGTTATTAAAGTACTATCATAAGGTACTAAGAGAATCTAGAGTTAAAAGGACTTAAGTAGGATATGTTCTACTTGTCCTATAACCTTGAGAAATGGTCAATATGTGTGTTGTCTATGGTATGGTAGTTTATGTGAGAGAATCATCGAGGAATTGATATGTTAACTTAGGATTCTATGCAAGCGCATTGACTAAGTGTCCATTGTGTGTTTCATTAGTCGTCAAGACATGAGTGCCCTAATTATCTAGCATTACCTTTGGGTAAGTTGCCTTTTTGTTGACTAAGTCTTGACAAAGTAATTGATTGTTTAGATTGCACGTTGGTCCAATAAATATCATGTGTTACATTTATTGTTTTTAGGCATTTAATTGCTTTATTTGCTGCAATATTTTTTTGTTAATTTATTGTTTAATGATTAAGATATGAGACTTAATAATTGTGATAAACAACATAGATTCTCCTAAGTCATAGTGACTTTAAGATAAGCCAAACAATTATAGAGAATTTATTGTCCATAAATTGACTCTAGCTTAGTTAATTATTTTATGTTGATGGTAACATAGACATTTAATGTTTATTGTTTGATTGGTTACCTAATAAGAGACTTAGCTAGACAAATTTTGGTATATAGTAAATTAAGTGTATTGCCATGTTTCCGTATTTATGTGCAACTATATATATGTGCATTATTATTGTCTTTGTTGTGGAATAATAATAACTGATTCCAAAGTCGATTGATGTCGAGTTAGACAAATACGTTAAGCTTGAAAGGCAACAATCATGAAGTCTGGATGTGTTTTGCCATGTATGTGAAAAGAGCTAGGAGCACTCAACGTCTTCAATTTCTAGTTGTACCAAATTTGGGGAGGGAATTTGTACTCAACATAATTTGGACTGAGAAGTCAATGTAACATGCATCTTTTTTTTTGTGCAATGAATGATGCAGTCATAAGCATTTGTGCAAGTATCAAATATAATGGATCTATGGATCGCTGTCTTTGACCACAGAGATTGATACTTACTTGGAAGTATCTTGATGTAGGACCTAGAGGCTATATGATCTATGAGCTTAGTCACATTATTTATTAGTTGAGTACAAAATACGAGGTCCAAAGATGTTATTAATTCCTTATCAAGTAGTTAGGAGCATATTGAGTTGCACTTAATCCATTCTAATCTCATGTGTGAGAATATGAAAGACTTTAGCAGTATTGTTCATCAACTTGAATTAGACCATTTAGTAGTGATTAGTTCAATACTAAAGGCCAATGACAATCTCTAATTCTATTTGGATGTGGTTCCAAAGAAAGTAAAGGCGCTCCAAGACAAGGACAAGAAATGAGCTTAAGAACCCAAAGTTCTTAAGAGTTGAAATACTAGACATAATGTTAGTAAGGTCCTAGAACATGACCAACGTGAAAATTTCGTAAGAAAAAATGTTCACAACTACCAAAAGATTGCACCTTTGAGGATACACTGTTCAAACTCACGCAAGTGAAGTGTGTATCTTGTTCAATGTTCTTATTTGAATTTTATCCTTCTTGGATGGTTAGTTCAAGCATATGGATCCATTAATGAAGGATAAAGGACCCCTCATCATTTTCCAATGAGTTCTAGTGTGAACAATATGGATATTCAGGATTGACTTGAAAAGGGGGAGTAATGAGAATTTGGCATGTGCAAATTAGTCTTGCTCAAGGGTCGAACCTTCTCCTACATCAGTTTCTATCATGCCTTTATTAAAATTTGCCTTCAATCTGTCATTTAACAATAACCATTTTTTGTATGATTATGTTTAAGTATAGACTACTAAAACTCTTGAATGGTTTTATAGTTATGGATTAGATTCTTAACTATTTGAGGAAACCTAGATTTCGTCGTTTACGACTTCACGTGATCTTGAGTGATAAATTCACATACCTCGAGTCATAATAACCAAAGGCAAGTAGTTCAATTAGTTGACGTCAGAGCGCTAGGTAATTTATGCAAAATTAAGTTACCTACCACGTGCAATACCTAAGATGAAATGCTAGCCATGAAAAATCATTTGTGAAGTCGAATTTCCATTGTAGTCCATTTTGGCTTTAGTAGTTAATGGTGAAGGTGAGAGCTAGGCATTAGGCTTATATTTTCGTCATTTTGTATATGAATGTAGTAGGTACAATCATATCTCTTTGAATTTCTCATAAATGAGGAGTATTTACTTGCTTTTGTGACTTGTATGTCAAGTTGAGAGTCAATCAAAGGACTTAAGGATTGACTAACGTCGTGAATATCTTTGATTGAAATCCATATGTAATGTGATGAAAAGAAGAAATGAACATGAGTTGTTTACTCTCAAACTGTGCAACAAGCGCATGGTAGAAATAAGAAGCTGGTCTTCTCAGTGTGGTTAGATGCAAGACGACTAATGCCATCGTGCTTTTAATCATGTGCCCTCTAAAGACTGTGACTCATATATATCTTATGAATTGTAGATTTGTCATAAGTTTGACCTAAACCAATTAATATCATGAAATGTGCTGCCTATGTCTACGAAACTTTTACCGATGAGGACCAATAGGAGAAAAGAGTATTCTTTGTGAGCTAACTCATTGTGTCTAAATTGACATGTTTTCACCTTTTTGGTAAGACAACAAGAAATGACATAGTAACGGAGAATATAAAGTCATATTTTTTGTGAATGGATTCTTGGGATGAAAGTGAATATAGTTTTCACTTTTTTATAAGATTTAAGGAACTATATTTTTTATTAAAAATATTTTGGTATGTTTTTAATATATTATTTTGTATATTTTAGAAAACCTCTTCCGACAAACAAGTTCAAACATTAATTTAGAAATAAAATTTCTAAATAAGAATTTTAAAATACTAATCAATCAATAGTTTTATTAATTCTAAAATAATCACTAGATAATCTCAATAATTTTAACTAACATAAAATAATAAAATTTTAAAATGATCTAATTTTTAATTTTTTTATTATATAATATTTTTTTGGAGAGAATTTTTTATCATTTTTATTTTACATATTGTTGAATTTTATAATAAGCCGAAACATAGGTAGAAATTGCAAACACGAAAAAGTATTGGCCCCAGCGAAACGACGTCGCTTTTCAGATATATATATATATATATATATGAACTCAAAACGGCCATTCTGAAATCACAAATCTATCTATAGATCTGTTGCCGCCAATTTTTGTCATTCGAATAGACGGTGACTGACGAAGAAGCAGAAACGATCGCGCCAACAGCTCTGCCTCTTCAACTAAGGTTTTCGCATCTCTGGCTACTATTTATAATCGAAATAACTTCCGTTCCTGATCTTTTACATGCGATTTCTATGATTTTGATTTCTTTTTGGATTTTAAAGGACTGATCGGAGAGTCGCTGATAAAGGAGATCGAAGATTTTGCTCTCGGTTTCGCTTTGCAGGTAAAACCTAATTGATATCCTCTTCTGTCTTCGTCTCTTTTTCTGTTGACTGTGGTTGGCTCTCGAGAAATTCTCGGAAATGAAAAGGAAATTAGGTTTTCATTCCTTTTTGTACATGAGAATGTTTCTGATTCGAAATGAATTTTGCTATATGATCTTTTCCTAGTCAGCAAATTGACATATTTGATATTTTTATGTTTGAAATCAAGGCTGATTGTTAGGTATTAGGTTAACAATAACAAATGTAAATACGAAAACAGGGCTAGAGTGTTTTGTTTTGTTCTCAACGTTCAATTAGCATGGAGTAATAGAGTTCGATTTCGTTTGCTTTAGATTTGTTTTACCAAATAACAGGTCACATTTTAGGTAAATCTTCATGATGACTAGATTTGATGAAGTGTAACACAAAATTTAAACAAAAAGTTTTGATGACTATGCTTCAGGATTCCATTTACCATTGATGATCAATTGTGATATATTTTCTGTTTGTTTCTAATTGCTACTCACTCTAACAGAGTAAGCACCTACTTCCTAGTTGTTTGGCTGAACCTAATGCAGTTTCAAGTCAAAACTTTGAAGTTTAGATTTTTTTATCTGCCCTCTTTTTATTGGAAGTTGGACTTGATTTGAGTTAAATATATTTAGTATTCCTAGAATCTGTAAATGATGTTTGCTTGTAGGCTGGAATTGTGAACCCGTAAGCAAATGCAATTAGTTATAACCTTTTTTACATGTATTGTTGTCATGTCCAGATATTATGGGATTGTTTTCTTCTATTGAAGGTTGAAATGAGATGCAATGCGTGTTGGCGGGAATTGGAAGGACGAGCTGTGGCCACTACTTGTGGTCACATCTTATGTATCCAAGTGCAGATTATTATTTCTGCCTTTTTCCCCCCATTTTGTACACATGCATTTCTGTAAAATTCGTTAACAGTATAAATAGGTACAGAAGATGCCAGCAAGATTCTCAGCAGTGATGCAGCATACCCAATTTGTGATCAAGTGCTATCCAAGAGGTATGTAATTTTGGTACTCATTAGTTTTTTCGATTGCTTGTTTTAAGTGGTTTTTGTGCTAGCGTAAACTTGTTTTTAATCTTGCACTGGAGTTTGTGGATGACCGTAGTAATTTTGGTATCCTTCCTGTTTTTGTATAGTGCATACATTTCTGTTGACTGTGCATAAGGTCTTATTGAGTAATAAAAAGGTTATTGCTTTACCATAATTAAAGTTTAATACATTTTGGTAGTTCTAGTTTATTTTTTTTTTTTCTGGGTCATTCTTTTTGCTCACTTCGATCTTCCACCTTTCAGCCTCGTGAAACCTGTGGATGTCACTCCAAATGATGAATGGATAAATGTAAGCGTCTATTCCATTTGGGCTTCATAATCATAAAAAATCTTTTTTCTTAATGAATTTCCTGAATCATATATATTGTGCAATTAAAAAAAAATTGCTCTGCGTTTCTGTTTTTCTTGCTTTTGTTGATTTCTTGTCGAGGTTTTTGTTGCAGATGGCAGTGGTTGGCATTTCTCCGCAGATATGTATCCTTGTTTTGATTCATTTTCATCCCCTGAAAAAGTATTGAATAACACAGTCATTTACCAATAAAATAGAAATACAAACTGATAACATTGTTTGGCATTATCTACAATTTGTTTGATCCACTTGAGAGAGATATATAACGAAAGAACTTCTGTCAAATCTCTAGATAATTAGAGCAAAAAAAAATTGAATCTGAATCATGCATCTTCCTTAAGACAATATAGTGATGAAGAGCGCATAGAAGAGTGTGATGTTTTATATTGGACAAAGAGAATTAGAGATGCTATACAAGATGAACAGAATCGTGGCTCAATGTCGACAAAAATGTGAGGCTATGCAAGAAAAGCTCACAGAAAAGATGGAGCAGGTGCATACAGCATATCAGAAGATGGTCAAGAAATGTCAGATGCTTGAACAAGAGATTGAGAGCTTGACGAAGGATAAGCAAGAGCTGCAAGAAAAGTTCTCCGAGAAATCCAGGTTAGTCTGCACCATTATACACCCCATTATTTTTGTTTCGCTGGACTGAATTTCTTGTTGTGGATAAGTGATTGTGCCATATGCCCGTTGCAGACAGAAGAGGAAGCTTGATGAAATGTACGACCATCTGAGGAGCGAGTACGAGTCGATAAAAAGATCAGCTATCCAACCTGCCAGCAATTTCTACTCAAGAAATGAACCTGATTTGTTCCCTAACCCAGTATCCACAATGATGGATAACAGAGACCATATCCAAAAAGGTAATCTTTTTCTGTTTAGTTTTTCCAGAAAAATCGAGTATCTTTTGCAAGCTGATTATTGACTAAAGGCTTATCAGAATGCCAGTCTTGTTTGCTTAAATATACCGAAAACCAGTTGACTTATGTGTTGCAGATTGGTCGGTTTTCACTCCTCCCACTCCAGGACCCCGGGAGGAT